>JABANP010000640.1:0-25656 GCA_013115135.1 Perkinsus olseni
CAAACAAAAAAATATCTTGCGGTGTTTACTGATCTGAGGGTATCCGATCAACTGATCTGCCAGGCTGCTCTCACTAGGGATAAGCTCAAAAGTGAGGTTAATTCTCAACGAAGTTCATGTATCCTGAAAGGTCCTGAGGCAACTTTCCACCAGTGTGGCATGGAGACCATGAACTGCCCTCCAATGCCGTTCCAGGCGGCGTCATATCCGAACCACGACACTATTACTGTCACATCTCTGTCCAGTCTCACAGTTTAGAGCAGTTATGTACTCGCCAATGAGCTGCAGATCGAGTATAGCAGCTTATAGTGCAGCCAGGTTGATATGACGGCAGTCCCGCACTTCGCGAAGACGGTCGGTATCCGACATAAATACCGCCGATTGTGAGCACAACGCCCACAGGATGTTTACTTTCATCGCCATAGAGCACCTACTCAGGGTTTTTATTGTAGCTCCAAATGCCTCCTATTGAATCTTTGTGCTGAGTAATGTCGAGTATGAGCTTCTCGCATGCTTTGACAATATGACTCTCAACTGGCGATTCTCAGGATAGTTCCTACTTGAGACTTTGTAGGGTCGCTATTCTTTTGATCGAAGCCGCTGGGGGTCCTCCAACGGGCAATGTGATAACTTGCCTGCCCAGTTATTGATCTCACGACCAGTGCATACTAGACAATTCAAAAGTGATAATTCGCCTCTTTTGGGCCAAGTGCCGTCATTTTGTCATTCCAGTCTGAGAATTCTGCTCGTCTTCAAAGGGGTAGGCTCCTTGCTGGGAAATCCGTTACGCAGTAATACATCTTGAACAGCTTGGGCCCATGATCGCTGGTTAAAGATATCATCAACGTAAATGTCAAAGATGACTGTGAGTGGAATGCACATTTGCCGGATATCATTCAGAATCAAGGCACAAGGCGGATATTATTTAATGTCTTTGGTACATTAGGGCCAAATGGCATTGTCACAATACGGTAAGCAGTATGTGGCTCCCAACGTAATCAAATTTCGAGCCGGTAGGTGCCGATAGGTCGTAGCCATCTTGGCTCAAGGTGCGAGTTTCGTTCGTTAATCCTCTCCTATCATGGCGACACTTGAGGGATCCCCTCCCCCAGCAACAGCAGCTACCGTTGAGGCCTCTGCTCAACGACCTGATTTACGGGTGCTCCGTCGTGAACTTGCCCGAGCTCGCCGCTCTCTGGCCGAGGTTCGTGAGGCCCTCAACAATGTGATTGAAGACGGTACAGAAGACAACCGGAAGACGCTTGATGAGTTGCACGAGCGTGAGAAGGGACAAATTGCCCGTATCTCCGACCTCGAGGCTCAGATCGCCGAGGCTCAGGCTACCATTGACGCCGATCTCAGTGAAAGAGCGCGCAGCACCGGTTTATCTCGTGTACCGCAAGTTGTCCAAACTCTCCCTGCCCATGATGAGCGGGTGGCCTTTACACCCGAGGTTGGCCAGGTTGGGGTTCGTCCTCCCCCTCCTCAGTTCGTGAGCACCACCTCGGGCTCTGAAGGGACTACCCCCCACGAGTCGGTGTCGGAGGTTCGTACTATACCCACTATGAGTTTGGCTGACTTGAATCGTCTACCTTTGCCCGAGGTTCAGTCCGGCCCGTACGTAGCTTCATCGCTCGTCGAGAACCTGTTCGAGGAAGCTGGGGCCGGCCTGTTTGATGAGTCGGGTTCGTTTGTACCTCACACCAAGTTCAAGCTGACTTGCTTCACCAAGTTAGCGACCAGCTTGAAGCCCTGCCCTGAAGCGCTTAATGCTGCGTATGAGGTTGCGGGGACTACGAACTACGACTGGTTTTCTATTCGAGAGGATTTACGACAACAATTCTCGAGGAAGGATCAGTTGAGGGAAGAGTACCGATCTGCTCTCAACTCCCTCAAGTTCACGGGCTTGGACCACGTTGATGTCTTCCTTCGGAAGTGTTCAGCGGTGTACCACCTGTACCAGGATGTGTATAAGAACGAGTCCTCAGAACGGCGGGTGATGGTTCGCGCCGTGGTCAACAAGTTACCCGAGAACCTTCGTTTGGATGTCATTGAATGTATTCATCAGTCGGCGGGGGCGTCACGTGACGCCGAGAACGACTCTGACGACTCCGATTGGGAATTGTTGCTACCTTTCGACGGTGTCCGTATTGGGTCTACCGTGGTTAAGTGCATTCGGAAGAGCAGCAGATTTTTCATCGACGCTAGTATCAAGCTCACACCCCAGACTGGTACAAGTAAGTCGTCGGAGAAAGAACCTGCACGTACACTGCACATGCGTGCAGCTGCCGATTCTGTCTCCCAGATACAGGACCGACAGTCGAGACCACGGAGAGAGAGTCTATCTGAATGGGCATCTAAGTTCGCCGCTGTGTACGTCATTGGTGGCCCAGGAGTTCAAGGCCAAGCCGACAAAGTGGTTCGGTCAGACGAGTCCCGTTCGGTATCTCTCCGCTCTGGGAAAGGTCAGCTATGGTTCGTGGCCTACAAGAACAAAGCGGATGGTGCCGAGGCGATGAAGGACATTGAGAGCGAGCAGTTCCGTGTGAAACCCTTCCAATTCCGAGGACGATTTGCCACCACCGGAGCTAACACCTCCTCGGAGCAGGGAAACTAGCGAGGTCGGCCGAGGACAATAGTGAGACTGTTCTCTGTGTCGACCATGTTGATGATCCCTTTGATGTCTGACTTGAATGTACAGTTGATGATTTTGATGAAGTATCACCTGTTCCTGATTCTCTGCTGTTGGTGGATGTTCGAGAGCACCCACCAGAGATAGTTATTCGCGGAATGGTTCGTTCTCCATTAGACGAACGCAGTACCCATTCCACTTGTATATTTATCGATTCGGGAGCCGGCTTGAGCTATTTGTTGTTGTCCCGCTCTGCCGACCTTGTCTGTGGTCCTGGTTCCCCTTTTTTCATGTGTCACTCGAATGTTAGCTCTGTGCGTCTTGCTGACGGTTCTAAGATCGACGTATCGGCCGTAGTCGAGACTGTGCTCGGGTTATGCCCGTTTGATCGTAGTGATGAGTGTACAGTCGGTGAAGTTCGTGTAAAACTTCGCGTATTGGTGGTGAAGCTTTTTTGGAGAGACTATTCGGTTTACTGTGTCCTTGCAGGTCGCAACCTGCTCTCTCATTGGCAGCTAGAGATTCGCGGTTCGTCTTATGTAGCGATTCGAGGGATTTGTCTCTATCGTGACGTCCCCTCACGTAGTGATCAGCTTTTGTGTGACGAGCCTAATGCGCTGTAAGTCGTGTCTGAAGAGATTGTACCTCCTGATTTGAGCCTTCCCGGCGTCAGCTCGCAGCCCCGTTGTGATGATTCCGTTGATTTTGGCTTTCCTATTCCGTTGGATGCCAAGTCTATTAGCCAGGTCATGGACGTCCTATCCTCTCTTTGTGACGAGAGTTGGACCTCCTTGTTGAAATGTCCTGGCGATCGTCTCTCAGTTCGCTTGCGTAAACTGTTTCCAGTTGAGGTTCGTGATACTCTCCAACAAGTGTTCACATTTGAGATTAAGTGTTCAGGATTTGACTCTGATTCCGTGCGAGGGACGCGCAACTATGCTCGCGCCCTCTATGATCGCCTTGCTCCAGCGCACCAGGCAGCATATTCTGAGCTGATCGAGGACTACGTCAAACGGTCATGGTGGGTTCGAGCTCCTGCACGAGCAGTACCTGAGTCTGTCCTCTCTCCTGTTATACCGGTGTTTATGGTTGGGCCGTCGTCTAACAGGAAGCCACGGTTGGTGCTCGATTGCAGAGAAGTTAACCGAGGCCTGCCCAAGGCGAGCAGTGAATCTCCTGATGCCTCTACAGTTATCGGATGCCTGCGTTGGCAATCTGCTCCCGTGTTGTCGACCGTCGATGCGAAACAAGCGTTCTATCGAGCTCGCTTGTCGAACTTCATACTTCAGTTGGGTACAGCTATGTCCCTATATTGGAGCACGCGAATGTGTTTTGGTCTGGTCTTCGGCCCCTGTGGTCTACTCAGTTCATTTGGACGACTCGTGGCTGCTATGTCCGTCTTGTTCGCGGTTTGCTTGTGGAGTCTCTTTGTTGATGATTTCGTTATCGGCGGTGATCCCGATGCTGTTATCGGTAATGTGAAGCTCTTGTTGTTCGCTATGTTCGCCTGCGGTTTCGGTGTTCAACTAGAAAAGATTCCGTTGTATCTGTTGTACACCCGTTTGAGATACCGTATGCGGTTTGCTGGCAACAATTGGTATCAGCCTGGCTGACGAGCTGCCTGTGCTCGGGGTTTCCTTTCGTTACGTCGGAGACGGTTTAGAGCTGCAATGTAATAGAGCAACCCGTCTCGAGTCTGTTCGTGATTTTCTGTTATCCGATGGATTCCTCGAGACGTCCAAATCGGAGATTTACTCTATTTGCGGCAAGCTCGGGTTCGATCCGGCTAAGTGTCACCCCGAGTGTCGAGCTGCTTCTGACGCGATGCGTGCTTTGATAGGCAAGGCCTTTAATAAGCAAGCGTGGCCTGATATGTTGAACTTGGTCACTTCACTGACCCCATTACAATTCGTGGTATATACGGGATTAGTGAAATGGATGCGCGAGCTTATTGATGATCTTAAATGTTCGCACGTCTCCGAGTGTTCATTATCGGGCTCGATCGCTAACTTGGTCCTTGCCTGTGACGCGTCTAGATCTGGTGGTGGATTTCTAATCGTGTCCTCCACCAAGGGGGGCGGGGATGAGTCTGATGAGTTTGATATTTCTTCTAGCCCCGTAATTTGTAGTGAAGCTTTTCGGTGGTCGTCTCGGTTCGTTCAGACAATCGCGCTTGTATAGCTTGGTCTCAGCAAGATGCTTCTATCCTGTTCGCCCGTAGCAAAGCTATTGAGAAACGTGCGATCGGTCGTCTGATATTGGCTATTTCTGATGAGATCAAATTTTTGCGCCGCCATGCCATAGTTTCAGTGTGCCACGTGAAGGGTTCGCTGAACTCTGAGGCAGATCGGTTATCGCGTCTCTATGATCGCCCACTGGGTAATGGTGTATCTCTTGCTGATGCCCTGGCTGGTGACGTTGACGCTGACGTTGCTTTATGGCCTACCATCGACGACGACGACGAGAGCGAGGACCTACTCTCCTTTCTGGTTGATGAACATGATGATCATGCGGCCAAGTCTGCTCTTGAACGCTCGAGACTCTTCACTACGTTGGAGTCTGACGATCATCGTCACGATGCTGTGTCCGACGTGTGTGCCGACCTGGTTGCTCTGATGCCACCTACGCCAGCCTGTACCTCACTTAGCGAGCGTGTGTGTCAAGATTGTTATGACCTCCCTCAAGTACGCCATACTGTTAAGGCTATGAGGTTTGTTATTAAGTTGCTGGACGCCAATCGAAAAGGAGAATCTGCTCTGCGTGAACTCGAGTACCCTCTTCTACCAAGTGAGGATGATGATCGTTCTCTCGTTCGTTCGGCCCAGCTACACGATGACTTCTGTTCGAAGATGGTTCGAGATGGGGTAGCACCTTCCGGGCCTTATGTCATTACCGATGGTGACCTGGTTGTTTTTCGTACCGGTACTCCCTTCGGCTCTGTGCTCCGGCAGTATGTGCTCCCCAAGTCCGCTGTTGCTCTTCGCAAGAAGGTTCTACTCGACGCTCATCACCGCTGTGGACATCAAGGCTTGCGACCTTCCCTCTCTCACGTGGAGGACTTCCACCTGCCCTCTGGAACGCGGCAAATGAGAGATCTGCTCCACCTGTGCGTCGTGTGTCGAACTCTCCGAGCTCGTCGTTCGTGGAACTCGTTACCCTCTGTTGGCTCAGATGTGCTAGATCTGAGTACTAAGTGTCCTTACTACAAAGTCGCTATCGACTATTTTGCCGTTGGTGACAAGATTATTAATCTTGTCACTTAATCTTACCTTAAAACTTAATCTTAGATTAAGTTGTTATCTGTTATGTGTTGCTTCTCGCGACATATAACCCTTTTCAAGGTAGAGTCTGAGAATTCTGAGGAGGCTCTGAAGGCGTTGAAATTGATGCAACTCCGTAGTGGAGGCGTTCGTATTATTCGTAGTGATAGAGCGTCTTATTTCCGTTCGCTCTCTAACTTCCGGGAACGAGCTGCCTCTTTGCTCAATGCGTCGGTGGAATTGACGGCTAGTCAATCTCCTTGGGAGCTAGGTTCGGAGAAGTTGCATGATCTAGCAGGAGACCGTCTAAGAGTGATGTTGAGGAGTTCTGCTGGCCGTTGGCCCGATGATCCTGTTCGTGAACAACAGCTTTTGGAAGAGCTTATGCTGTTGATGAATACTCGACCGTTGGGTACCTACTACGTCAGTGAGAACGGTTCGGATGTTATAACTCCTGATTCCTTATGTTATGGCCGTACACGCCGACTGGGTTGTATCGATGTGACTTCTGCTTTGGACGACTCCGACTTCGCTACCAACTTCCCGCCATACAGAGTTAAGGCCTTTCGCAATTCCTTTGTATCTTGGTTGTGGGCTGAGTTGAAGGAGCAATCGTTGTCTTCGGTTCGCGCCAAGTCCCGAGGCACTTCTCCCGATGAGTTCGCTCCTGGAGATGCCGTATTGGTCTTTATGTCTGGTAGGAAGCTTGGCATGTCTTTCCGTATGGGTCATGTGGTCCAATGTGTTTCTGACCGGCGTATCCGTGTGCGCTTCCCATCTGGTCTGGTCACGCTTGAGAACCTGTACAATGTGGTTCCACTCAAAGCTCATTCTCACGTCGATCCTAATCGGTCGAATGTGAGCCGTGTTGGAATGCCTATTGTTGTTGACAAGGGTTCGAAAGAGCGTGAAGGCGAAGTTTGCTTCGACCCTTGTGATTACTGCGGGGAAGTATGGGTTAAGTTCAGCAACGGTGACGCTCCTGAGATTGTCAACTTGTCCTCTCGTGTGTGGCGCACTGGTTCGTTATCTTCGAAGTCCACAGTCCGCCAAGGGGGGCGTGATAGTACTGGAGACCCTCGTGACGTATCTCAACCTAGTTTGGTCGGTATGCGTCTCAACGTACTATATGATGTCGTGATCCCGGGCCGGAAACGTCAGCAGAAGCGCTACTACAAGGGTACGGTCATTGCGGTTCGAGAGTCTGGTAGAGTCGATATCGAGTGGGATGATGAACACAGCGATATCGATACTTTGGACCTTTCTTCGGCTACCTATCACATTGTACGCTGATCTGTGGCGGGCGCTTGTCTCATTTTACTAGAGTCGCGCATTTCTGATCGATCGTATCATTAGCTAATTTTTGCGTACTTGTCAGTTTTTAGGGGCTGTTAGTTGGAGTTGATATTATCCGTAGCCATCTTGGCTCAAGGTGCGAGTTTCGTTCGTTAATCCTCTCCTATCAGTCGAAATGACAACCATACAGTCCAACAGTCAAGCAGGGCCCTGGCCAAGCCAAGGCTATGAACACTACCAGCCAGTCCAGCTACCACCTGCCTCAAGCAGAAGGACGGAACCTGGTCGGTGGCCACGCGAAACGTTAAGGACGGCTCCTTGCCAGTTGCCAGTCCAGCGAGGGGCCACCCTCCACCGGGGCCGCAGACGATACCACCGCCCGATGAACCATGATAGTAACGACTTCCTCCTCAAGGTCCTCGTCGGCGACCGCTTCGCGCACTTCCGCTTCCACCTTGGCCAAGTCCAAATTCTCAAAGGTACAACTAGGATTAGCCATAGTACTTGTAGTAGATGTTCACGACCTCTTTTGACTCGTTCCTTTAGGAACAAGGAGCTGCTACCAGAATGTGAGCGTCTTCGTTGACGATACTTTCCCGAGTCACTTAAGAACCCAAGTCAGTAAGAGGTTGCAATAGTCAAAGTCCTTGAAAGTTTCACCCACAAAAGAACTCAGCAGAGGAATCCACAAAAGACTCGAAAGTCCTTGTAATCCAAGCTTAGCAAATCGATTGGCGAACGTAATACTAAGCTTCACAAGTAGACAGGGAGACAGTCCGAAGGGTACGCAAGCAAGGATAACCAATCCAAGGATAACTCCAGCTTCAGGACGAAGCTAAGGAAGTCCCAGGGAAGAGCTGAAGTAGTCCAAGCGAACTCCATACGCAACGTAGTGGCGTACACAAAAGCGAGACGAGACGTGCCAAGGAACACTGTGAGAGTCCTCCAGGAACACATTTCGTGGCGCGTGACACACTGGGGCGCAGCGAGTCCGCACGACACACATAAAACCCATACACGTAAAACTCATGCGTATAAAACTCGTACACCTTCAGCTCGTACACGAGCACGATTCGTACACTATGCTGCTTGAGTCGCATTTTTGGCTCGCGCGCTGAGAGCAATGGCGGAGCGAAGGAAGTAATATTGTCTATAGAGAGCGAATAGTTTGCGTCACTCTGGGATCAAATATTCAGTAGTGTAAGTGGTATGGAGGTTAAGGTAATGGGTTACCAATCCAAAGGTCGCGGGTTCGATCCTATGAACAGACCCGGCACTGCAGGGAGGAGTTGAATAGTTAAGTAGATTCGGCAGAGCGCCGGCGCGAAAAGGCGAACGTCGTCCTTGGTTATCCGGGGAACCGGTGCTTAGTGACTTTGGGGTGGGGGAGAAAGGGGAGGGAGAGCTTGATTCTTAGCGGCCTACGAGCGAGGCCCCGATGCGGTCTTCGCATGCGTGCGAGGCGCTCTTCGCGCTCGCCCCGAGCGTGCCGGTCTCCCTGTCGTATGTCATTCGCGTGCCTCGAATGGATCATACAACTGACGGTCGCCCGATCAACGGTGAGCCGCTAACCTTGGGAGGAGGCGAGGTAGACCGAGTGATCAAGGCGAACGTCGTCCTTGGTTCTCATAGTCAAGTAGATTCGGCAGAGCGCCGGCGCGAAAATTTTTTAGACAAGTCGCGCCGTGCGGCTCCGCGACTTGCCTAAAAAATTTTCGCAGGGTGTACGAAATGACGGTGTACGAGTTGAAAGAGGGTGTGTGTATGAAATGACGGTGTACGAGCATTATGTGTACGAGTGTTTTGTGTACGAGTATTATGTGTACGAGTGTTTTGCGTACGAGTTTTACATGTACGAGTTTTCTGTGTATGAGTTTTCCGTGTACGAGTCCTCGATGTACGGGTATTTGGTGTACGAGTCGAAGGTTGACGAGTATTCGAGACATGAGTCGAAAATGTACGAGTTTTCGGTGTACGAGTCGTGAACATCCCGTCTAGTCTCGTGGGGCCACTAAATCCCGGGTTCGATCAGTCCGACGAATTAATACATCATATGCCTCGGAACCGGACTGTCGCAGCAATGCCAACCCAGTAGCGCTCGGCTCATTCATACGGCGCTCGCTGTCACCTTGTGTAGCTTGAGACATCCCTCTGCTGGAACTCGGCCACGGGAACGAGTAGGAACAGAGATCTCGTCAATGTACTTGCCGTACCTTGCTCGTTCATTACCGGGGCGGAACATATCCAGGTGGGCAATAAAGTTGTACAAATTCCTGAGCTTCGGGATCAGGACCTACTCAAGACACCCGACCAAGGAGTCTCCTCTGACGATTTCTACTGTCCCGCTGGCCACCCTCCCGAATAACGGTCCACCTCCACGCTGTGATAATGAGACGGCGAGGCACCCCTCGGGCTTGTCGTATGTTCGCGGGGTTTGACGAGACGCGGTTGAAGGGAGACGAGGTCGGCAGCCATGGCCTCTCGTTCACACTTGCACATCTGAGAATCAGCATCCTCTGCGTCAGTGGCCGTCGTCTGCGGCAATCTACTCTCTCATTCGCTTAGGCATGTTAGCAAGTCGATCACGATTTCGTCGAGCAACAGTCCGAGAAGTTTTTAGTTCTCGCAACGATGCGGGCTCAGGTGCATCCTCCGGTAAGGATCGTTCAGTACAGTGACAACTCGTAGAAATAACATTCGTACATGCTTGATCCGTAAAGTTTCCACACGTACAGTTTTGGGCCATACAGGGTAGGTGAAAGCCACAGGCTAGCTTGTGAGCGGCGTTTAAGCAAGCCGAAACCTCGTGGCTGTCCCGAGTGAGACATGTTGTGTGACGAGATAGCAGCGCTACAACGAATTGTAAATGACATAGCAGCGAACTGTTGATTGATTTTCTTCCATGCTAGTCGCCAACGACGTTGAGGAGAAAGTTAAAGCGTTGGTCAGGGACCTCCTGGAAGAGAACCCCTTCGCTGAGGACGCCTTGAACGCTCTGGTTTCGAACTTGGTGAATAACGATCTAACTACAATCGACTTCTTAGCTCAAGCTCCAGTGGCACTGGTTGATGCTTTACTCAACACCTATGACGGTGAAGCGGCCAAGGCGTCGGCTAGACTCAGGCTGGATGTTATAATAGAGGAAGCGCAAGCGCGCCGCTCTTTGAAACGTGGAAGAGCTGAGAAGGAAATCAAGGTCTCCAACATGGTAACTGGCTTGAAGAGCCTACAGGGTCACGTTGGCCCGTTGGCTCTCAAAGCTCCTCCAGAGCTGGTCTCGCAGAGACGGTTCTTGAACGATTTGGAAGAAGACCCCTATACTTATGTCCCTCCGTCTGATTTACAAGTAGCCCAAGATGTCGTCGACAGCTCAGTGACAACCCAGAAACTGGTAAGCCTTAAACTGGCACACATTAAGCTGTCTCCGTCGAAGCCAGTTACTAACCTAGCCCAATGGGTTAGCTGTTTTCCTCGCTTTTGAATAGCCTTGATGATTGTCATTCCTTCCGGCGAAGAGGTCAGTTCCTTGGCTATTATCGCTTACATCAACCGAATCATTGAGCTAACTGAGAACACCTCTTTCAAACCAAGCAACTGCTTTCGACGAGCAGTATCGGTCCCGGATTATCACTCCAGGGGGCTTTCATGGTCGGACATATTAGCCGACCCTGGTTCGGTAGACTCCGCCTCACTGGTTGTGCCCAAGTGGGTGTTCTTAACCGTGATCGGGACTCCAAGCCGGAGGGTAAGAGATCTCAGAATCGGTTCGACCAAGTCTGTCGGTATTGGAAGCAGGGCCGATGTACCAAGGAATCCTTGGCAAGGATTTTGCTGCCGGTTCCGGCGTAGTTATGCCGACCCCCGTCAACAGCAACAGCACACTTGCAAGTCCTGCTATGACGTCGATGCTCTCAAGAACAGTGACGATTTCTACCCTGGCTCTGGGAAAACAACCAGAAAAATACTGAAGGGGCATCCCGTGGTCGTTCTCGAAGACCAAAACGCTCGAGATCGAGGTCGTCCGGTGTCAATGACTCTTTCGAAAAAATGAGTAGGGGCTGTACACTTCAATCGATGTACAGCCCCGCTCGCACATCACCATCGGGTCAGTGTGAGAAAGTTCTCATTCCCTGCCCTTTCTAGAAGTCCACCAAACTGGCCAATGGGGCCACTATCCCACTCATCTCTTCTTCTGATGAACGAAGCTTGTTGATTCTTGTAAAAACAAAGTACTTTGCGGAGTCCTTGAGTCGTCTGAACTATATTATGGACGGGTCAGGATTACCGAAGAATATATCCAACTCTACCCAAAAGCGGAGTCTCGCTTGCCTTTTCAAGTTTGAGAAGAGCTGAAGCATCGTAGTTGCAAAGTACAAGTTGAAGCTTGCAATTGAGCATCTCGAGATCCCCGAGAGCATTGATGCCTTTCATCAAGCGAGTTGTGACCTCGCAGGTGCGATGGAGTCGCATGTTAATTTGAACTGTCCTCCGGGAGGACTCCTGCCACAAGTCTTCGGCCAGCCGTGTTCAAGTTTTCCATGGAAATGTTTGATATCGATCCTTACGAAGTCGAAGTAATCTATGGGATGCTGACTCGTGGAGCATCCATAGGTGCAAATGACCCCATCCCACTGTCAATTTATTGCTCCTCGGCAGAGAGCTCCAATTCCGACAAAACTATATATAAAGTGACGAGAGAATGAGAATATAGTGAATGAGAAGTTTCAGGACGAAGTCGCCCGTGGGTTTATGAAATGGCTCACCAAAGACGAGGGGAAAGGGAGGGATCTCGCACCCATGGATCTGCTCGTCAAGTCAAATGCACCCTCTAACGAGTCTAAGAGAAAGCTTTCTCACTATAGGCTCATAGAAGACTACACAAGGAGCCTTCTAAACGAGAAAATTTCTCGGAGGAATGCCGTTGCTCACGGACTCTGCTACTCTCAAAACTGCAAGATGTAGTTAAATCTCTCTCCTCACTGGTTGACCAGAAACGGCAAGTCTGGTGCCTGCAACTGGATCTGGCATCTGCCTTCCGGCACATTTCAGTAAGACACGAAGACCCCTGTCAGGTAAATGTGCGAACATCTTCAAGAGCAGTTCAGCATCTGGTCTTGCCGTTCAGCCTAAAAACATCCCCATACAACTTGATAAGACTAATTACTTCATCAATGTATGGTCAATCATCGTCTCACTCGCTATTTCATGTTGATGATTTGATTCAGTTTTATCAGGGCGACGTTGAAAGTGTTATGTAGTTCGCTTGCCGTTCCCGCACTGTGGACACAACAAGAGGCCACGAAGACGGATATAACTATGTGCATACGTACACTGTATGCGATAATATCGATCCCGCTATGGATCACGCTGTTGTCTACTAATGCTGTCTATGCGTGCCACCGCGCAACAATGAATAACATCAGAGTGGCACACATCAACTATGCTCACAGAACATACGCCCCCCTTGCCACGATGATGTAAGAGAAAAAAATCTAACTACTGGTAAAGATAATCGCAAGAGGGGTACAACAATGTCACTCGCATTTGTAACATTTTAATAACTCTCCCGGCTAATCCTTCGTAGGGCTCTTCGTAGGTCCATAACATCCACTTCGCCGGGTTTGCATGGCGACAATCTCGACACATGTAGTATTCGGGTGTTGCCATCACAAGTCACCTTGACTTTACGATACAAACCATAGTCGTCGTTCGGATCGTTCACAACCAGGCCTTGCTTGTGGCTGATAAAGCCAACTACACGCCAGCGATCTTCACTATAAGGGGTTTCATTGGTCTTAGTCAGCTGCTGATCATATTTAGTCATATCGCGCACCCTTACGATATCACCAGGATGGAGATCATGCTTAGTCGCCTCCGACAGCTTCGCGTCAGCGTCCTCGACACACTTAGCCACTAACCTGGACCATTCAGCGGACACGACTGTGAGCTGCATCATCTCTGCAGGAATCCTACCGGTAGTAGCATGGACGGTGCCATCGTAGGCTTTCATGACCTTCTTCACAGCATCCGTGATGTTGACACCACTGTCATCAGCTAATACAGCTCGTAACCACATTCTTATAGTTCGGTGCAGGGATTCTATCATCCCGTTAGACTGACTTGACCTTGCAGGAGAATACAACCTTGTAACTCCTTCCAGCCGACAACTGACGAAGCCTGCCGCGTTATCGGTCAACAAATACTCTGGCCGTTTACCGATCACATCCCACGCCTTGTGGAATGCAGCCTCAAGGGTCGCCGTGTCCTCACCCCGCAAAGTCACCAAGCAAGCAAACTTGCTCACTACACACTGCTGTGTCAGACAAGGCACCTTGTTGATGTACATAACATCCGCACACACGATGCTGAAGGGCTTGGCACCAGCCAGGACACTCGATGAGAACAGACCAATATCATGACCAACAAACAACGGCTTCGTACGGCGCGCACAGATATCACACTGCTGCAGGAACTCAGTGGCATCCGCAACGTCAGAAGGGAACCAACCCATAGAAGTCAATGCAGGTAGTACTCGTCGTTGGCCTGCATGACAGAGCGCACCGTGTAACCCATGCACGAACTCGTCTCGAAGGGCTTCGGGTATGATGGGAACGCACATCTTCTCAGCTTGATTTTGGTGGCTTATAACATCTTACTAGCACATCATACTCGTCGACATCACATTCTGGGAAGACTTGTTGTAGATCAAAATCAACACGCTCTGGTAGAAGTCGATGTTGACGGATAGCTCTCCTCACAGCGAAGAGTTCGTCATCATCATATTGGGCCTCTACAACAGCTCCCAAGTTCAACACCCAATTACTGTCAAAGAGATTGGGGTCAGCAACAGCAACACCAACAACGGTGAGGTCCTCCTCAATGTCAATCAGACCCTTCTCGTCAATATCGATGGACTCGAGCAGCCGCAGAAAAGCCGGATCAACTCTACTCATCTCATCGCTAGGGTTCTTCTCAGATGAAACCCTGCATACCGAGAACTCAGTGAAGACCTCAGCCGCATCGAAGATAGCCTGCAACCTGCGTCCCACCAAGGTAGTAGACATGCCACCACGCTTGACGCTCTGACCCTCCATGAAACGCTGTCTCCAATTCCTCACACATTCATTATCAGTATGAAGGTAAACACGACCACCGATGAATGGCGTAGCCCACATGATTGCACGAGTAGCAGCACACAGCTCATTGATGTTAACATGCCGGAGAGCTGCCCGGGAGTCTAGCAGCCAAGAAGCATCACGGACCTGTACCAATGACCCACTGCTCGTCTCATATGATAGGGTGGCACCCATAGCCACAGAACTGGAGTCTGCGTGAACGTGCCACGCTACCGCATCCAATGGTTTGGGGCAGAACCAGACTCCCCGGGCCGGATCTCCTTCACGACTCAGCTTCTCGCGAATAAAGTCTACTAGGTTCACGATGAAGAGGTCAACGTCGGAGTCCCACGGTATACGACTCATGGCCCTGAGCAAGACAGCAGTATGAGACCTCAACCAGGCCGCTATCGGGACATGACCCACAAGCCGGCCACACCAGCCTGCTATCTCTCGAAGGGTAGGCCTGCCTCCACTGTTAGGATCGACGTTCAGGTCGATGTCTTGGTCACTCCGACGGCACCACATTAGGACTCCTTCATGACGATACAAGTCCAGTCCTAGTGCACGGCTACCACTGCTGCCGATGATCAATGTGGGTTTGCACAGCATACCACCACGTGCCAGGGCCTTCCGCACTGCTACCACTGCAGGCGGATCGTCTGCGAGCTCACCACGACAGTTTGTGTTGGCTTCGACAGACTCATCCTGCTCTTCGATGAGTATATCATCAAGGAAGGCTGACACCGGGTAGGGCACCCGCATCAAGAGCCAGCGGATCACTCCCGTAGCCACCTTCGGAGCAATGGCGATCCCAAACGGTAGGACAACCATAGTATACAGCTTACCACCTATCATCACCACCATAAACTTGAAGTGTTTAGGATCCATCTTAATACAGTAGTAGCACTTGATGACGTCCAGTGTGTAGCCACGTTCCACCGCTCGCCACTGATGCAGAGTGTCTCGGCAGTTGACCATGTCCCGGATCGGATTACTGACCAGGCAGCGATTCAGCTGCCGGAAATCCAAACACATACGTAAAGGTGTGCTCACCTTATGTGCTTGGGGTACCAACACCCACGGAAGCATGTTGGAGACCTCGCCATCATACTCTCGTATCCAACCATTATCAAGCAACTTCTGGGTCTCAACCTTCAAATGTTGCTCCTCATCACTGGTGAGCTGGGGCCCATAGTCGCCTCGGTTGGCATTCACGAACGGCTCAGGCTCCTCGCCTCCTCGCCACACCCATTGGCAGGTAAACTGGTTCTCGTCAGCACCTTTTGTCAGGCGGAAGTCGTTGCTGATGATCTCGACGCGGCCATCATCATACTCATACGCTTGAGTGCCAGGCATATCCGGTACATTGCACGCGTTCTTCACAACCTTTTCCTTCTCAGACACAGCAACGCCACCAACCAGGATCGACCCCTTGTCGTCCCATCGCATGCCCTGTAGATGCTTGTGGACAAAGTCCCACCCCAGCACCAAAGACCCCATGACGGTCTCCGCAACTACCAGACATTCTTGGGACGCTGGTTGCCACCCACATCCACTCATGTACTTGAACTCCAGCTGACATGTACCGCAAGTCGACATGCTGGCCTCAGGGTCCATAAGCCTCAGCTTTATTGGTGGAGTCTTGTGGTCAACCTCGCAGCCCCAACGCTTCGCCGCTGCCTCACTGATCAACGACTTATCACATCCAGTATCAACCGTCACAGAGAGATCCTCGTGGCATACCCGACAAGGAAGATGAGGGCGCGTTACATGTGCACTTCCAAGGCGGCGGGGCCCTCCTCCGGCCGCCTTGCAGGCTGAAAATCCTGCACTACGCCAGCACCAGCCTTAACATCACCGTCACCATCCTTGCCCTTCTGAACGTCGTCCTTCACCGCACGTCGCTGAGGGCAATTTCTCGCGATATGCCCATACTGCTGACACTCATAACACCGAGGACCCTTTCCCTGGCGCTTCCCTTGCGCCTTGGTGCTCTTGTTGGGGTGGTTCTGTCGGCACTCAGCAGCAACGTGGCCCACACGCTTGCAGGCGTAACAGTATCTCCCGCTGGTGACAGCAGCGGCAACGACCTGCTTCTGGGGAGTCTCGGTCTTGAGCAAAGTTCTAGCCTTCAAGATGACATCCTTAACAGGCAAGGGGCGACCATCATCCTCGAAGATTCTAATGGAATCGCGCACCCGGTCAGGCAGAGCTCCGAGGATACTCTCACGTAATATGATGTCCTTCGCAGGCTCATTGACCCCAAGCACCCTCAAGTACCGGCGGAACTCCGCAGCGACGCCATCGACGGTGTCATCACTCTTCCATACACGACCGGTCAACAACTTCCACGCCTCAGTGGTCGTCAAGGAGAAGGCTTCGCCCAAGGCTCGTACCACATGTGTATACCCCACATCTGTGTTGTCGTCCTCAACCTCGTCAGCTGCCTGGCGTGCTATCTCCTTGGCAGAACCCTCGGCAAACAACACCAAGTACTGCGCCTTTTGCGCCGCACTCCAACGACTGGCAGCAGCCACGGTCTCGAACTCGCGTAACCAAAGCGCGAAGTCCTTGTCACCAGTGAAGGGCTCCAATCTGGATTCTAGTTTGAACGGCATCACTCCTGGATCTGGGCACCAATGTTATGTAGTTCGCTTGCCGTTCCCGCAATGTGGACACAACAAGAGGCCACGAAGACGGATATAACTATGTGCATACGTACACTGTATGCGATAATATCGATCCCGCTATGGATCACGCTGTTGTCTACTAATGCTGTCTATGCGTGCCACCGCGCAACAATGAATAACATCAGAGTGGCACACATCAACTATGCTCACAGAACAGAAAGCTCAACTCCGCTCACAGCTATATTGTTATGGCTATGCTCCGGCTTCAAACAACAGCTTGGAAAATGTCCATCAACAAGAAACCCACAAAGTTTATAGGCTATTCGCTAGAGTTCGAAGAATCCGGCGATGTGTGGTTGGCGATTCGAGGTGACTGTTCTCTCTGGCTGAAAGTTCTGCAAAACGAGACTGCTCATAACAAACTGGTCGTTGAAGCAAAGGCAAAACAAGCCCACTTCTCAATTGTAGCGTCAGATGCCTCGCTTAACGGCATAGGCGGTTTTCTTCACGAGGACCGCAAGTCTCGCTATTTTTCCTTTCCTTTAAGTGGCTTTCCATCAGCACAACGCAGGGTCCTCCTGCGCGATGAAAATCATCCCGAGTCAAGGGACATGGTTGCTGGTGAACTACTGAATTCTCTTCGCACTCTCTATCTCGCAACATCTCTCAAGACGGGCACCTGTAATTATTGCTGTAGATAACACTGCAACACGAGGTATACTCAAGAAGCTCGACTTTAAGCGGAGCGTCCTGCGTAATCTGCTACTCAGAGCTCTAGGCCGGATTGTAAACGGGTTGTCAGAACTCTCGGTAATCCATCTGAAGTCAGAGGAGGATAAAATCGCCGATTGCCTATCGCGCAACACGGAAGTGAATCTCCCCCTGAAGTGGGCCCGTTTGGCTCACAACCCGGACTGGCAATATATACCCCTATTCCTGTTCTTCTAATGATACTATCTGTATGGTGGTAGCCTCGTTAATCGCAACCTTCGGATTATTGAGGTCAAAAGAAACCTTGAGCCTTCAAATGAGGGACATAAAGTTCTCTATAAATGGGGAGTGCGAAGTCTGCTCCATCCAATTAAGGTCCTCTAAGACCGACCAGACCGGGCAAACAGTACAGATTGGGTGTGCTCAACGAGCGCGGAACTGCGCTACACCTCATCGCGCCGTACACCGTCTCAAAGAGATGTTCTTCAGCCATCGTTCTAATTCGAATAGCGCCTCAAAAGTCTTCCAATCTTACACCTTACGAATGGCGTAAAGGTCTGAAGGGCCTACTCGAAAAGGTTCATGGCCGTACTCTGGAACATGAGCCGTTGGGTACTCACTCACTGTGACAAATAGGCTGTCAATTATTATACCGAGCAGGTATCTCTATGTGGGCTATAATGGAGTATGGCAGATGGGCTAGCTCTGCGGTCAAACAATATTTAACAGGAGTCACGCTCGCATCAGCCCCAATCTACTCTAACATGATGATCAGCACCAAGGATGCTGGCGGTCCTTACGATACACTATTGGCGTCATCAACGCCGAACCACGAAGATGAGGACGACGACATCAGCGAGAAGTCCTCGCTTGCTCAGTGATGTGGTTAGTCTCTCTATGGGGGCGCCATGCGCCGATACGTCAAGTATCACAGTGCATGGTGTTGAGCGTGCAAGTCATCTTGCGCACTCGCGATACAACCCACACACCCAAGCCTCAAGCGAGGGTGAGAGTGTGAAGCGTCGTACAAGACGATACTGTCCTGAGGACAGTGTCCTCAGAATCTTCACCATAGCTGAGTTAATTTGTAGTGAAAGAAGGGCGCGCTTAACTATTCATCGTGACTTCGCACTTTTTCCTGATTGGGAGACCTGATTTTTAGTGTCCTAGCTTTGACAGCCGATGTAATCGCAGTCTGTCTCCTTTTTGTGCGCGTTTCTCTCTGTGACACGCCTTTCGGGAGCTTTTCGTTCCACGCTGAATATCTAACCTGCGCTAGCAAGCTGCCTCCGAATGGCGCACGAATTGTTGGTGTACCAAGTTGGTACTACCAACTTCGTGTGTAGCGATCGTGATACACCCAGCCAACGGGGTGTATCACGACCCGTTCACCGGAAGCTCGTACACATAATGCTCGAGTTGACAGTGAGTGTGTTTACGAAATGCCAGTGTACAAGTATTATCAACGGAACCAACGGGAACTCCCTTCCTGTTGTGGTAGTGAGCAAAACGGAAACAGAATCGCTCATTCGCATGGAAAAGCCGAGGTGTAGCGTCTTGGGGCCCAAGCACGGTCCTTCTCAGTGACGACTCAGTATCCGTTCCAAAATCCGGGTCATTCATAAGGAAATGACGATAATAATATCTGTATATATATGTACTAGTCAATAAGTCCGAACTCAATGATGAGCGATTTGCCAGTTCCCCACAGCTAATGGGGGTAAGCGAGTACAAAGCTGATCTATTGCGGGCAAGCAAGCTCCACCTTGTGAGCGTCTTCGTTGAGGGTACTTCCCGAGTCACTAAAGAACCCAAGTCAGTAAGAGGTTGCAGCAGTCAAGGCCTGAGGGTGTTAACCCACAGAAGAACTCAGCAGAGAAATCCGAAAGGACCCGAAAGTCCTTGTAATCCAAGCTCAGCAATTAAATGAACGTAATCCTAAGGCAAAAATACATAGGGAGACAGTCCAAGTGGTACAGGAGCCCAAATCCAAGGGAAACTCGAGCTTCGAGACGAAGCTGAAGAAGTCCCAGGGAAGAGCAAAAGTAGTTCAAGCGAACTCCATACGCAACGTAGTAGCGTACACAAACGCGGAACGAAACGTGCCAGAGAACGTTGTGAGAGTCCTCCTCCTCGCGGGAGCCGATTATGATTGCCTAATACTTCTAACTCTGTACTGCTTTAAATGAGAGCAGTGATTCACACAAGGCATTCCCGTTGAACCACTCTCGGCCGTATATCTCTGGTTATTTCATAGTGACAATGCGGTTTTCAATGCGTCGGACCCTCCCGCACGTAACTCGGCAACTAGGGCAGATGGAAAGCTAGGCGCGTTCATTGCAACATATCATGTGCATGCACGAAAAGCAACTCTCCGGCGAAACATATGTCGCACACTGCGATGGCGTGGGAGCAGATCAACCACGCTCCACGCAGTCAGCAATCCGGCGTCCTTGCACACTTACCTCGAAAATACATCCCAAGATGCAGTGACAGCAAAGGGGGAGAGATCGTATTATACTCACCTCCAGAGCTATCCTCCTTAGAATTTTGTCTTCTTCCTCTTCGTACATTCCAACCTGAAACATAGTGCGATTTTTCGGGCCTTTGTTCTTTAAGACTACTATATCCTACTAGTGATAGGCTAGCAGGATTACCAAGGTTAAGGAGAGTCGGATATTACAACTGTTTGATTGACAACGATATCCTTCCTGAGATGATACTTCTGGACGTCGCTATGCAGACGTGCTGTATGTTCTATCAATGAGTTTTTATGCATCTTATCCATTTTGTCACATTCATCTCCCAAATGCTGAGAAACGGAATGCAGAAGACAGGTGAGATTGTTCAGCTTCTTCCGTAGAATCTGGAAATGATGATGACAGAAGATTAGATTTTGCTTGTTGAAGCCGCTGATCATCATTAATTTACTCCATCAATATCCTTAGTGATTTTTCTGCTTTTAATAGCCCATCGGTGAGCATCAACAGCAAAATGAGGGTGTAAAAAGCCGTGGGCCGGAGATAAAGGAAGATCGAGGGCGGCGGAAGGTGTTTGGTAGTGTTGACCAGCCTTAGGAGTCGTCCCTGATACGACGATGTCGTCAACTTTAATGTCCGAACCCTTACCCGTTATAGATTCTACTCTCTCACTATGATGATGGTCACCACGAAACTGTTGAGAATAGAAGTTCCACATTCTCTCGACTCCTTGATGTGAGTATTTTGATAAAGCATTATATAATTCTTCTTCTTCTGTTGGTCCTCTTGTCCCGCCATCTCCAATGCCACTATCATCATCATAACCATAGCATGCATCCGTATGAGGATGATTTTGAGAACAGAGAAGCTTGTTGACATCTTCACAAGTGACATAATGTTGCATAGACTTCTAAAAAGTGCACAGAATTATAATCAACTTCTAGCGATACGAAACAATGATGCTGGCAAATTTACAGGAGTTGCAGATTTGATGATCTTGAGTGCTTCTGCAACATGCAATCGAGATGGCCAGCAAATACTAATGAGCAGATCTTTCCTTCTCCTCATCCAATATCGTAGACATACACCTCTGAGAGGAGGAGGAGGGTGGAAAGAGGATCACAACAACGAGTATATAATGAATACCAATCTCAGGCTAATGGTGAGCTCTATACCATCTCCCTTGCAAGTTGGGAAATGCTGCACGAGCGAAGATGATCATGATAAAATGATCATCATTATATAATGATGATGATGATGCTACGAATAAGAAGGAGGAAGCAGATGCGGTTATCTTTACTACATGTCGGATATGAAGTTACCCTCCACTACGTTCTCTTCGATCACTCTTTTATATTGTTGAAAGGCATCCAATACTATAACAAGAAATAGTGTTATCATAATAAAGTAACACACTAGACCAAATATCATATAATACCTGCAATGAGAATGATGAGAGAAACGCCGTATTAGTATCATTTTATTTATCATCATCATCATCACAGGAATATGAACTCCTTATTAATTGATTCATCTAATGCTTCATCAAATGGCCATACTCCAATCATCATTTGTACCTGCTGAACACTTCTGAATTATCAATGACAGAAGCATGAAGAGCATTATTATTATTACTTCTGCACGTAGAGCATGGAATAAACTATTGAAGGGTGGGAATGAGGAACCAATACTCCAGTTACCGATTTGTGCGAATAACATCAGGATTATGGATAATATCGTTATGAAATTGATGAGATGAGGACCAGCAAAATCAAAGGTCTGACAGAAGGACAACAACAACAACGACAACGAGAAGGAGAATGGGAAAACAATGATGTGCACTAATCGATAATCCAGTGAGAATACTATCATAAGAACAGATATTACAATAATCTAGTGAGAATACTATCATAAGAACAGATATTACAATAATCTAGTGAGAATACTATCATAAGAACAGATATTACAATAATCTAGTGAGAATACTATCATAAGAACAGATATTACAATAATCTAGTGAGAATACTATCATAAGAACAGATATTACAATAATCTAGTGAGAATACTATCATAAGAACAGATATTACAATAATCTAGTGAGAATACTATCATAAGAACAGATATTACAATAATCTAGTGAGAATACTATCATAAGAACAGATATTACAATAATCTAGTGAGAATACTATCATAAGAACAGATATTACAATAATCTAGTGAGAATACTATCATAAGAACAGATATTACAATAATCTAGTGAGAATACTATCATAAGAACAGATATTACAATAATCTAGTGAGAATACTATCATAAGAACAGATATTACAATAATCTAGTGAGACTAGAATATGATTCACAGATACGTATATTCTCACTAGATTATTGTAATATCTGTTCTTACAATATCTTGATATTATTCTGGTCTCACCATCTCGAGAAGAGCTATTCTAGGATGTGCATGTATTATCTGTAATACTCTCCACCCACATAATGTCATACCGATCATTGTACCTGATACCGACGCTATAACGATAATAACAATTATATATCGATACTAAGGTGGTCGAGGAACCTATGAATCATTGAAATGCGGTTATATCGTGCATGAATGACAGCCCAATTGTATTGAAGAGGATACCAAGAAGGGTGGGAAAGTAGAATGTAAATAACAGATAAAGTATGATGATGATGATGATGACGATGCCTCTCTCCAAGAGTTGAGTTGGATGAGTTGAGATTGCCGTAGGGGTGGGGGGCGATTGGTGTAATATCTAAGTCCCTCTGTGCTTTGAATACACTTCATGGAGTATGCATATCGTGAAAGGGTGTTCTTTAGAGGAAACCTCTAAAGTCGTGATCATTATCTGAAACTTGAAGATAATAGATTATTACATATATTGATAATGAAATAGGTGTTGCTCATGTCAGATAGACGTTCCATAGTATCATAATATACCTAGGAGAATGATAACAATAATAATGATGATGAATGGAGGACTCATACTACACTTGCGGTACTATCACAATCACCGATCAAGAACAGATGCACTACTTGTATAAACTCCTGATAAGACTGCTGCTGCCTCTTCTCTGCTGCTGCTGTTGCAGCTGTTGCCTCTGCTGCCTCTGCAGCTGTTGCCGAAGCTCCTAGACCGATCCCGGATGAGGTTATGCGGCTCGTTCCTTCCTCAGTCATCATCATCACAATGTTCTTCTTCTTGTTGTTGTTGTTATTCATATACGCGTTATCGAGTAAGTGATGCATAGCATGGTCATATCTAATTATCGCTGTATGTAGTACAAGTCTCAAGATCATAATACACAGGAATACCTGATAAGAAGTGATGATGAGTAATAATAAAAATAATGCTGATGCTGATGATGACCAGAGTGAATGCTATTGGCTTCCATCTGTAGTTCCGCCTGTTTCCTCTAAACTCCTCTTCATCGTCATGATGATGATGATGATAGAGTGACTTCGTATCGAGTCGTCGGTTATCTTCCCCCTGCTGTTGAGCATGCTGTGTCTTCTTATCTTTACCACTTACAATCGTAGTATCATCAAACGATGTCCGTACCTGAATAACTATAGTCATGTTATGACTATCATCAGAACACTTCATGATGATGATGCTTGGGCAGTACTCTACGGTTGTTATTATTATAATGATGATGATGATGATGATGTCGGGTACATGATGTCTGTGATAATAATGAATAGATATCGAGTAGCAGAGTTAGGATGCCCAAGATAAGCTGATAACAGCAGCAAGAATGAACAGAGTACTAATAATGACTATCATCATTATGCTCATTAGTATTACACTTAGGGATATAAATAGGATGAATGATGATGATGATGATCTTGTTGTTGTGGATTGTTGTTGTTGTTGTTCATGAAGAAGCAGGATATTCCTCATACTCGTAATATGCGTCTTTATCGGTATTGCCCCATCGATGGGATCCACCTCACCGCTAGTCTCAACCTAATCATCATGATGATGATGATGATCAATGATGATAGTAGGTCCTCCGAATAACCAGGCCGATTATTACAACGATACTATTACTATTAGATATTACATAAGTGAATATTGCGGTAGTTGGATGATAGAAAGATACTCTTATCTTTATCATAGCAGTATCTTGACCGAGCCAATCAGATGTTGTAACATCTAATAGATATATCAATGATGATACCAATAGTATCCACATCAATGTTTCTCTCATCACTGATGATGATAATGATGATGCTACAGTAGTAGTCTGTTGTTGTGGTTGTTGGTGTGGTTGTTGTTGGTATGAAGCACAATATAACTACTACCTTTAAAATGATGTTTACTGATGATTGGTGATGCTAGCCACTGTATATCATTGTTATTACGATCATCTATAACACCCCAATTGATGATATTATCCGAACTGCTATTCATATTATTAATATTCCCAAATGGTTTCATACACTCAGGGCTGAGTGATAATGATGAAGACGATGATGATGATGGTGTTATGATGCATGCCTAGATCGGAATGCATGTGAGGTGATAGTTGTGATGATGATTACTACTTGTAAACAGCCTCCAGTAACTGATAGCGTGGAGAGACTCCCATCAGTTGGTGATGTTATGGTATGATTGATTCCTGGACATGGTGATCCTCGTGGTGATGAGGTTAGAAGGGTGTTATCATCAATATAGGAGTATGATGGGCAATTAGGGGAGGGTGTGTAGGGGAATGTTCTGCTGCTGCTGCTGCTGGTGCTGCGGCTGGTTACCAATGATGACGAAGATGATGATGATGGTCGATACACAGCCCGTTGAAGATGCCTGAATAATGAGAATATTAGCGAGCGGCAGCATCCACCTTATGGTGTCTATAATAATAATCGTTATCAATATTACCTAATAAGTAATGATTCATGTTTGGCATTGAAATGATGATGATGATGATGAGATGGTATGATGATGTCGTCTGTATCATGTTTATTACATGTGTCCAACCGTCGCCGAGTTATCATCAACAACGGCCACATTATAACTACAGGATTACTACTGTGAGAATGATGATGATGATGACGATAAATAGATTCTAATATCGCTGATGATGATGATGATGATGACAGATCATCAACTGAATGAACATCGTCATGCTGCTGCTGCTGCGGGCGCTGGTCCGAGGTTGATGAGGGTGAGGAGGAGGAGGACCACAGACCTTCATGGGGTTCTTGCTTCTCAGCACTTTCTCGTCGTACCTTCGATTATACAAACCATGTAACCGAACTGATGATATAATTGTTGTTGTTGTTGTTGGTGGTGGTTTAAGTCGTAGTTATGATTATTATTACAATTGGATTGAATATACTAGATTGAATGTTGGGCAGATATACTTCCCTCATCCAATCATTTACGTCCACTAAGGATGATGATGGTGATGTGAGGATATGTGTCTAAGAACATAATGATGACTAACGACGGTGTTGACATCATCTTCACTGTTGTTGTTATTCTCAGTACTAGTACTTCGATCAA
>JABANP010000641.1:0-25496 GCA_013115135.1 Perkinsus olseni
CCCTGCAGCGGATGAAGTTCACCGAGTACGAGGCGAGGCATGTTGGTCATTACCATCTTACGATCTGTGGTTGCGGTCTTCTCACTTCATTATGTGCGAGATCAGATATGTAAAAGTCAGGTTTGTCACTCATCTGTAGTAGTCGTGAGTTGTTGTTAGTCGTTCTCGTGCGTCGTTTGCTTTGATCCTTAGTTCAGAATACCCTCGTATCGACACGAATCACTGCCCCAAGGATGAATGGTGTTCTTCGAGTACGATAATCACCAAGCGAAGCCCAGTTACGACCAGCGTCACGTAGCGGCTAAGGCATCGATGATGTTTATCATGATCAATTCGTCACATTGTGGATCAACTTCTGGTTCATTGAGACGGTGAGAGAGTCGTATCGCATCGATGAGATGTCACGCTACTCAGCCGCAGAGCGCACCTAGATGGTCCTGGCTCGAGCTTAGCTGGGTACAACGAACAACAGTCGCCCCCTTCTCTTTCCATCGAATACTCTCGTACGCAGCCTCTCATGAATCACCAGTTTCCTCCGTCATGACAGTTTTCTCTTCTGACCTTGCGTTTCCCCGAGAAGAGGGGAATCTGCACTGTCTACATAACACAATGGAGCTGTGTTCATACTAGCTTCGCATTGTCATTCCATTCTCTCAACAATTACGCTCCCTATCTGCTCTATCTCGTTCACTATGAGCCCAATCTACTTATGTTGTGTTCTACAACTACACCTACTGCAACGAGATAGTGCACACTACTGGCTGCCGTGACATCCCCGCGAATCCACAGACGAGCATGTGAAGCGCAGTAGAAGAAGTCATTGACAGATGTGCCCAGGCTGGCCCTCTTTTCTGACCACCACTTTCGCAGCGACAGACGAGCAGCTTCTCTTTGATATCGCCCAAGGGTCCTCACACTAGTTTCCGTCTCCGCAGAGACTTCCCTCATGGAAGCTCCCTTGGCCGCCAACTCGTCAGCCCGTTCATTGGCACTAATAGAACTGTGCCCCCGCTTCCAGGGATTTCGGACAAGGACAAATAAATCTGCCTCGCCTTGTCCTAACGGGCCGTGGATGCTCGGGACGACAGGATCTTGAGTACAGCTTGTGAGTCCGTAAAGATCTCCCAGGCCTCACCACCCGCCGTAGAGACTATCCAGCGGACTGCTTCAAGAACTCCTAGAAGTTCGCAGTCCGTAAAAGTAGCGTAGGGGGAGAGTTTCCAGAAGTTGGAATGAACCTCTACGCCCCTGCGATAAACGACCAAAGTAGCGCCGGTCTTGACGTCCTTGACTACCGAGCCATCCGTGAAGATGGCATTCTCAGTTTGAAGAGCCTCGAGCGCGTAGCTCTTGGCCTCCTCACGTTCCGAGATGGTAGTCGTGACCCAGGGGTGCCAAGGTTGAGTGGGCAAACCTCTCCAGCGCTGCACCATATCACGACCATCGCGACCCTCAAAGAGAGCCAAGCCCTTGACCGAGAGAGATTGGTCTAGGGCCTTAGCACATCCAAGTGCAGCGAGCGTGGTGGATGCGATAGTACCAAGCTCCAAGTCTGCTGGCATCATGCCAGCCGCGACACAGAGTGCCGCATTGGAGCTGTTCCGTGGGGCTTGGAGGGCTATCCTCGCCACCATAGCCGAAACCTGCAGCAAGGCAGATTTCGCGGTAGCTGACTCCAGCCCTTCCTTCCATGCTGAGACAGCTTGACTGAGGGCCGCAACGATCGCCACCTTGTAGGTTTTGATCACTTTCTTCCCGGTGATCCCAGCACGTGCCCAGCCCAAGTGCCTCAGCCTGCCTAACTTGGCTTTGGCTTCGGCACACCTAACCTTGATATGGTGTTGGAACGATAGGCGGTGATCGATCCAAACACCAAGCACGGTGCTTGAAGCACCAGGACAACCTTGACAATGTCAACAGGGATTCCATCAAGGGACAAGATATTGTCCCCGATGGTCCTAGGCAGGAGCGCTTGGCTCTTGGCCGGCTCGTAGGACACTCCCCCGTTGGCAGCCCAAGCCAGCAGCACTGCTGCTGCAGCAGAGTCTCTGCTGACCGCCACCTCTTCACCAGCGACGGGCCAGTACCGGCAGACACCACTACCGTCATGTCGTCCGCATAGAGGGTCAGGCTCACGCCCTTCTCCTCCATACCCGCGAACGCGTACTAGTGGTAGGGTGCTTAGCAGAAATAGGAAGGGACCCAAGGCACTGCCTTGCGGCACCCCTCTTTCCAAACCTACCGTCTCTCCACTTCAAATGATCCAATCCTGTCCTTACATATGTGATGAACTACGATGCGTGTTTCATCTTCGATGATGCTACTGTGCCTGTAAACGATGACTCCGCTTCTTAGTATTATTTTATCGTTTCTACCCTAACTGTACGCTTCCGTCTCTAAGGGAAGGGGGATGTAGTTGCGCAAGTGCACAACTATGGAACCTTAGCTTAGTCGACGCTAGTAGATGATGCTATTACTGTAGTTCGAGTATGGAAGACAGAATCTCAGGGTTCCACTATACCATTGACTTGAGTTCCCTAATGGTTAACAATCGCCGAATTTCTCCGTCACGGCTTTAGTAATGATGACTTCATAAATATGAAGTCCGATGATCTTTTCCTGTGCCGGGTCACCGGGCCCGGGTGCATGAGCTTTCAGGAGGGGCTATCCAGAGAGTAGGTTCATCCTACTAGGGCGCATCTGGGGTAGAACTGCCCGCACGCGTTCACGGCGCGGTCTGTGACCTGAGTGTGGCCTCGCTGTGATAGCTTCACGGCACCATCAGCGGTCCAGCCTCTGCCTCAGCTGCTGACTCGCCACTCTGGGTAGAACTTTTTCAGGCTTCTGCTTTACAGGCTCCTCCAGTGATATTCTTCATCTTGGTCATCTCTCGGTCTTCCTCAGAAGGGTGTTGTTATTTCCCTCTTGACTCAGCAAAGCCATGCTTCATTCAGTTATGGGGATGCAGGAAAAGATACTAGTCTGACGCTCGAATGTGCACCATAGTACCACAATACATCAAAATAACGTCGCCTAACGCGAAAAAACAACAGTGCACAGGCTAGCTCAGAGAACAACAGGAGAGAGTTCACTGCAGAGCTCCAGTCCGTCTCGAGGAAGGCACGGATAGAGGACGACAACAGTCAGCTAAGCTGACTCAGCTTGGGTGTTCAGTAAACTGTGTCTCCCGAGATTCGACAGGAGCGCTTCCAGGATCGTTTTGTGCACACGTTGTATTCCTCAGGAATAATTCCTGCCAGGATGTGCACCTGCAATTCAGGACAAAGGTATATTTAGTTGCATTTCCACCACCTGCCTCGCCGTCCTACACCAGACGTTACGTCTGGTGTAGGACGACGAGGTGCCGATAGTCAAAGGGACATGTGCTGATCTGTTGCCTTTCATGACAAGGCTTATTTCCCCCGCGACGATTTCTGCAGCCGAGTCGGTTTTCCTAGGTGAAGAAGCATCCGATCTTGAAGGTGACTTTGTACATGGTCTCTGTGTGACAGTCCGGTAGAATAGAGTATCTTATCGAAAACAGCAAAGCCCTTTATCCCCGATGACTGCGGAATAGATGCTCTTTCGGTCCAATCATCGTGTAATGCCCTTACCAATTTCAAAGCGTGTTCTTGTCTACGACGAAGCCTCTTATCAGGCTGACGGAGGGGAGGAGATGCAACCAACGCAGGTCGCTACTGAGGAGGTGGCTTTCGTGCTACACAGTATACCCACACCGACCCCGTTCGAATTCAGCCGACATTGATACGAAATGCCGTGTTGATTGCAGAGATCAACCTTTGATGCTCAAAGTGCACGCATGCGTGGAATGAATCGATCGTTTCGCCGTGTGCATACGCACGAAATTGCCAACCGCCCGCTCTCTGTTCATCCGCCATTTCTGAGTGACTCGCGTCATGAACCTTTCGCTGCACTTGCTCTGCTTTGTGGTGGTTAATGAATATTGTAACGCTGTTGGTGAGCCTGGTGGCTCGCCGTCTGACCCTGTTCCGACAGCTGATTCTGGTCCGGCTTCTGACTATCTTCCGCCAACACCTGCCGACTCTGCTTCGTCATCGGGTCCCGATTCGCCTGACGACCATCGTCCACCAACACCACCCAACTCTCCTTCGTCATCGGGTCCCGCTTGGTCTGACGACTATCGCCCACCAACACCACCCAACTCTCCTTCGTCATCGGGTCCCGCTTGGCCTGACGACTATCGCCCACCAACACCACCCAACTCTCCTTCGTCATCGGGTCCCGGTTGGCCTGACGACTATCGCCCACCAACACCACCCGACTCTGCTTCGTCATCAGATCCCGGTCTGCCTAACGACCATCTTCCACCAACACCACCCGACTCTGAACCGTCATCGGATCCTGGTCCGCCTTCTGACCCTGCTCGGCCACCTGAGTATGATTCGCACTTGAGCCCTGCTGATGAATCAGCCAGTCCTCCGGCTAACGTTGGTGGCGAGCGAGTCCTCCTCCGTGGTGTAGAGGTATCTGATGTTTATTATTGAATGCCCAAGGTGAAGCGGCGAGAGGCCGTCCAGTTACATTGAGTACCGTATACAAGGCGCCTGCCTGAGTATGGCCTGAGTCAGGCCGCCTGACCAGGCTTTGAGGCCTCGTGGGACGGTCTTTCGAATATCTTAGCCGCGCACTGCTCTTGTCGATGTACACTACCTTTTTCCGATGTCATCAACAACTTTTTCCGTACGTTGTTGCATGGTTCGCTATCCGAGAGGGAATTCCTTTCGCAAGTTACTATTTCAATACACTACTTGTGCCGGTTGCGTCAATTGTTTGAGTTAAGTGTTACGGTGACAGGGCTGCGGCTAATGCTACGGAGGGCTGCCTCGGCAGCGTTCGCCAGCTAGTTCGACCTCGCCTGGCCAAGCCAGGCTGGCTTCGATTGCAATCGTCGTCGTATAACTCAAAATACCTGCAATAACGAGCATTACAGAACGATCATGGTATGCAAAGGAACGATGGGTTGAGTCAAATTGAGAAGAACATGATCAGCATCAGACACAGGAGATACGGAAATAATGCCGCGGAATGATAACGGGGGAATACACTGAACTGAGAGGATTCCGTCAGGAGGCAACGAGATTGTTTGGTTTGCTCTTTGTGCTGATTGCGGCAGCACTCGCGCTAACTGAATCATCGTCAAGTTGCTAGCCCATGGGTTTCGTGTAACCAATTTCTTGTCAAGAAAGTCAACTGCAACGCGAGGTCCCCACGACATCAGTCCTGTGTACCGTATACCGATGAACATGCACTGAGCGCATGATGCGCTGCGCATCCCATATTGCGCGACACGGAATTGAGGTTGGATATTTCAAGTTGGATTTTGATCTTTAATTTGAGGTTCTAGTTTTTTTAAATATCTCCCCAGGATCCTGTCACGTTAGTTCGAACTTGTGTTTTTTTTTTAATTTTTCGAAAACGAAGTGGTATTCTTTTAATTAAATCTTAATTTGATCTTGAAAATTCAATTTTAAAATAAAGCGTTTTAAAATGAAGTCTGCTTATTTTCAATTTCTAAAAAAGTATTTAAATTGAGGTCCCATCCTTTTAAACCGTGCAACTTGTGATATGGAGTAGGGTCCCTATGCCGATCGACTGAGAGTGGGAATCGGAGCGGGGGATCATAATCTTCTACGATAACATGAGCCCCCGAATATGGAAAATTTTGACCCTGAGTAGCCTTGAACCACACGAAAGTCGGTTGTCAAACCCATTAGATCGCTAGTTGGGCTGAACCGCCGAAATATGACGAATTTCTCGGCTTATTTATTCGACAGTATTGTCATATTTTTCCCAGAAAGAGTGCTTCCTGGACTTCCGAACCGTCTGGCTCGTTAAGCCGTAGAGCCGTCCGATATTGCGAAATAATTCTGCGAAAATCGGGAAAAATCGGACTTTTCTCCCATTGTAAATTCAATATTTTCGGTTATTTCCTCTTGTTTTGAACTCGGAAGTTCGGCCTCAAATTTCTCCCTATTTTTACGGGGGTTTTGGAACGAGAAACTGTCTGCACGCACGCACGCACAACGCGCGAATGCCTCTTGTTGCAGTATATGCTCCGCTCGCTCCGCAACTAGTATCATCATCGGAAACGGCTAGCTTGAGTAGTGCAGGATTGTGTGACTACGTCCCCTGCCGCGATGGTTTCACCCTCAGTAAAGCCTGCGGCCTTCCTTGCACAAGAAAATTTAACGACAGCCCAGTCGACGAAGCAAGACCGCTTGAGATTCTCTCGAATCGTTGAATTTCCTTCGAGACCTGGATCGTGCTCCTGTGATTGCGACACTTGGCTCAAGAGTGGGAATCGGCGTTCAATACTCATGGTCAAATTTCTCCGCCTGAGGAATACTCTGAGTCACCTCTTGTATGAGTACCCGCGCACGGAATGAACAGGAGACAATCTCGCACGCATGCTGTAGCGTTGCGTGCCGCGCAGGAACAGTCGATGTCATTCAGGCGAGCCCGCCACTCGCTGCTGTCGTGTTCGCGCTCCAGCGATTCCCTTCGGGTCCGTATGCGTGTACTACTACCACGTGAGTCAGAGTACCCCTCCGATGGAGGAACGTGAGAAGTCAAAGCGCTCAAGCGCAGAAGCAAGATGCCAGCCGTAGCTCGTCGTGGCGCACACGCCGGAACGATATCGATTATTCCTGTGCGACTCGCAAAACTACAGCATGCGTGCGAAATTGTCTACTGTTCATTCTCTATTCATTTTCCATCTTATCAGATGTTCCGCGTCATGAACCTTCTCCTTCACTTGTGTTACTTGCTGGTCGCTATCGAGCATTGTACCGCCGCCGGTGGGCTAGATGATAAAGTCGTCCCTCATCATTGTGCCCAAGCGGCCATCTAACCCTGATCAGCAGCCAGATGACCCTGCTCCGCCGCCTGACTCTGGTCATTCGTCTGACTCTGATGATTCGTCTGACTCTGAACTGCCACCCGATTCCGGTCTGCCATCTGACTCTGGTCCGCCACCTGAATCTGGTCTGCCATCTGACTCTGGTCCGCCACCACCTGGCTCTGATCTGCCACCTGAATCTGGTCTGCCATCTGACTCTGGTCCGCCACCACCTGACTCTGATCTGCCACCCGATTCTGGTCTACCATCTGACTCTGGCCCGGCACCTGAATCTGGTCTGCCATCTGACTCTGATCTGCCATCTGACTCTGGCCCGCCACCCGACTCTGGTCTGCCATCTGACTCTGGTCCGCCACCCGACTCTGGTCTGCCATCTGACTCTGATCTGCCATCTGACTCTGGCCCGCCACCCGACTCTGGTCTGCCATCTGACTCTGGTCCGCCACCACCTGACTCTGGTCTGCCATCTGACTCTGGTCTGCCATCTGACTCTGGTCCGCCACCTGATTCTGCTCAGGCCGGTCTGTCATCGGTGCCCGAGGAGCCGGCTCATGGCGATAGCGGGCGAGTCCTCCTTCGCTATCCAACCTCGACTGTTGATTGTGCCCGACGTAAAGCGCCCAAACACAGTCCAGTGTTATTGAGTACTGTATAAAAGCTTCTCTCTCAACCCGTTTTCCGGGTCTTGAAGCCTCGTTAGTTTCAGCCTCACGAGTGTATTGGTCGTGTCAGTCTCTCGTCAACGCCATTTTTTCAACATCATCAACAACTTTTTTCCATCCGTTGTTGTATGGTTCATTTCCCCGGTAGGTATTCTTTGCCCGAGCTAGACTTTTTTCAAGCGGTCCATTAGTATTCGACTGATGCCCTACGCGTGGCGGTTTTATCAACATCCAGCTTTCGCGTCGTCAATAGGGTCAAAATTATGATTCAAAATAGTCGGATAATACTTGAGCTTCGCTGGGAGACAACATGTCATTCTGTGTTGAATGATCGACACGCGAGATTCTCGCGGTGAGACCCCGATGGTCAGATCAAGGAAAAACTTGAGCGTACTCGACGCATATAAGACCACGGCGGCTGTCAAGAAGAGGCGGCGAAAAGCGAAATCGAACTTCTCATTTTTGAAGTTTCATCGTGTAGGAGTCGAACTTACGGAGGACTAGCGTGTGGATTCGGAAGTCCCATCACGAAATTGAAAGCTCTACGCGCGGAATAGATATACCGGCTTCAGATTCATACCTCAAACTCCGCTCTCCTCAGCGAATTGTGGTTTTATTTACGAAATAGATGGCGGAAGGTGGTAGAGTCGAACGAGCCTGTCTGGGTCTGTTCTGTGCACCCATTATGACGGCAATCGCCCCAACTGAATCACGCGACACAGAGCTCATCGTCAAGCTGCTAGCTTGCGGTCTTCGCGTGTAACTGAGCCGGCGGTTTCGTAACGCTACAGGCATTAAACTTCAAAGTTTGAAGTTCAAACTGCCACATACGACGAGCTGAGCTGGGCACGCTCGAGACCAGCACCGAGATACTACGTTGTCTTCATCTGAGCACGTGAGAGTCGGCGGGTAAGCGTTGCCTATCGAGCACGTTCTTTTATGCTGGAAAACTTGGACTTCAAGCATGGCTAGGTTGTAACCGTGAACGCTTTTACTTGTGCTTGGAATGGTGACTCTCCAAGACTCGACCCCGTGTATTATAGTCACCAGTTGTCACTCTGACAACTACCTCCTCTCAGTGGAGTTCACTGCTGCTGCGCACGGTGCACCAAAATTCAAAGTGCCTTGAAGGCACTGCCTTTAGAAAAAACCGATTGTAGGTATCTATGTGTAGAACTCATACACGAACTTTCAATGCCATATTCGCATGCTGTGGCTCACACTATTTGTCAACACTTTGACGTATGATTTTGGTACTTCAGTGGCATTTGCACAGGGCAGACGGTTTGAATTGCCCTAAAGGCCGCAACAATGCCTCGCCTCTTACGACCAAGCACGAGAGAATTTAGGGCAGAGGAAGGTCTCTCTAATGGTGGTATTCGACCTTGCTCATTGATCCCGAGTAGGCTACTCGGAGTAGCTGCTACCGCGGTCATTTTCGACATTTCAGCCTCCGAAACCGGGTTTCCACGTAGCTGCGCAGCTCCTGCCACTACCGCACTATAACTCAGTAGAGTGTGGCTATTCGAGACGGGACTCAGAGAGCAGTGAAACCGGACTCGAGCCGAGCTAGTGGAAAGGATGTCTTTAACAGTTTGCACGCGATTGCCGGGACGGTCGGAGTCCGATCATCGGACGCACAAAAGAGTAAATGCGCACAAAGAGCAATTGTGAGAAGCGGCTTTTGAGTTTATGGTACGCAGCAGCCGTGAAGGTAGTTGTCACCATAAGGGCATTTGTTCTCGGCCAATGGAAACCGTTGCGGCGTGTGCACGCGTGCGACGTTGTCTGTCACTCTCGTTCTGTTCATCTGCCACATCAAATGCCTCGCGTCACATACCTTCTGCTTTGCCTGCTGATATCCCTCAAGTATGGTAACGCCAGTTGCTTTGGCTGGTTCTCTAAGCATGACGAGTATGACCTGCCGCACGATGAAGATCAGGTAGAGGACCCCCCGCTTGAGACGCCGAACCCGGATGAGCAAAAGCAGGATGAGCAGAAGCAGGATGAGCAGAAGCAGGATGAGCAGAAGCCAGATGTGCAACAGGAACCACAGGAACACCACCAAGAACAGCATCAAGACCAGCATCAAGACCAGCATCAAGACCAGCATCAAGACCAGCATCAAGACCAGCATCAAGAACAGCATCAAGACCAGCATCAAGAACAGCAGCAACCGGTTGAGCAGCAACCGGTTGAGCAGCAACTGGTTGAGCAGCAGCCTGTTGGGCAGCATCGTGAGCAGCAACAACAGCAGCAGATACATCACGCTGCCGCCAGTCAGAATCTGGCTGAGTTTGACGATAGTTCGGTAGATTCTGGTTATACCAGCTTGGTGACATAGAACTTCACAGGCGGCTGCTTCGTGAGGCCCTACGCTCCGGGAGCTCACCAGCGGTCAAGATTATTGTAAAAGATTTTTCGAGGGCTTACCATATAAGCAATCCTCTGGTAAGTTTTTAAATGACTCGCTGGCCCACGAGTGCTTTCCTACATTAGACTTGTTGTTACTGCTTCAATAAACTGCAGGTTTCCTAGGCGACGCTAAGAACTGTTCGAGTTCGATAAGTGAATAGGCGTGAGTTCGGGGTCTTGCTGGCATGAGAAGACGCGTCCCAACTGTGCGGGTGACAAAACTAGTTATGGAAGACTGGGCCAGTATGATAAACAACTATCGTGATGCGACTGCGGTTGTCTCATCTGTGATATTCCAAGCGAAAGCTGTTGTGGCTGAGATAAAGAAACGTAACCCCCGTCGTACGTCGGAATCAACGTGAGAACTCTCCTCGTCAATGAACGAAGCGAAAAGAGGTGAGGGACTCCAACATAAGCAGACCGCGGCGGCTGCCATCCGGGATGTATTTAATGCCGAATTGTGTCATCACAGCAATCTATTGGCGTGACACCCGGCGCTCTTGGTGCTGAGAGGCGTGGCGAATGTACCATGTACAGCGCGCTGTATGAGGAAAGCTTCAATCGATAAACGTGAAAGTCCTTCCCAGAGGACCCATTTCTCTGACCTTGGTACTGCGCCGACTTTATTACTCGGAGGGCTGACCAAATTGCCTGACGCCAATGAGGACCATTGCTTTGCTAATTTTGACGAGCCTTATCCCCTATGGTTTATTCCGGAGGAATGGTTGAGCGTCTCGATGATCGCTTGAATAGTCTCAGGGTCGATAGAATCCGCCTTGAGGAGGCCGTTGATAGAGAAAAGGTACGTTCACTGCTGTTTCCACTGAGCGTCATCGTTCTCACAGGACGAGGTTCGTAACGTGGTAAACAGATTGCGCAAAGGGTTAGGTCAAGGTTCGAAGCAGGTAGCCAGGCCTCCTCACTTTCGGCGCCGTCAGGTCGTGAGCTTCACCTTTTCGTCAGCCCGATGGCCGCAGGATAGAACATCTAGTTAATGAGATCCGATGCTCTCTGCCAAGCAAGGCGCCAGTAGTTAGATTCGCTCGTCCGTTTGAAGAACTATGTTCTTTTCTCAGACCAGTCGATTGCTCGAAACCATTAGTAAGGACTTGAAAGCCGCTATTTTGTCTGCAATATCGATTGAGCTTTCCTCGAGGGACACATTGCGCAGGTCGTCGGCTGCGCCACAGTGCACTGATCCTGTTAATAGCAGTCGGGCTCATGGCGAACCTCTGTCAGTTGTCGTGCATCAAGATCAGTGTTAGCCGACTCAAGTATTCTCCAGGAAGAGCCGAGAGAACTTGTTATCACGGTATGTTCTCGCCTATCAGCTCGGAGTGCTCGACTCCTTGCTCAGGTCAGGCTCTTTGATGATCATCATTCACAGGGGAAAGCGCTCCCACGAGGCTTGTTGAAGCGCTTCTGGCAACAGTTTACCTTGGCTCGCCTGATGGCGCTGCCGCGGATGCTAGTAAGAGGTTCCTGGGAGGTTCTTGTCGGCTGGTACTGTACCAGTGGTACATCCTGCCGCTGTTTCTCCTGCGGTCGAAGCGTTCGACCCGAATCATTGATGCATTGAGGAAGGAGTGGTATCAACATCACTACTTAATGTGCACTGAATCTCCGTTACTAAAGTGATATCTTGAAGATCACGACGAATTCTCGAACTAACCACCACGTATCCCGGACATCCCTCGGCCTTGAGCTTCGCCTCAGCAAAGTGCCTCAACTAACGACAACAGTGCGGGAGACGCAGAACCCTCCCATCAGCTTCGCATCGATGATCAAACTCAGATCCATCGGTACGGATTTTTGTCTGAGTCAACCTACGAGCTGATTGACGACATCGACAACCCTCTGCGAGCTCTGAGTAGGCCTTGCTCAGTCTGCCGTTTAAACTTGACCAGTAGGTCACGAAGAGTGTCGCATCTGGCATCTTGTATGTGGTCTCATAGCCAAGCTCCCATCCGCAAAAGACAAGGAGTTCGCACTGGATATGTGCTCGGGTGACGGCGAGTGGTCGGGTGTGAGGAGAGCTCTCGTGGAACACTACGAGTTTTTCCGAGACTCGGTAGGATTCCGCAATGCTCCTGCCGCTATTATGTCATCAATGACAGGCGACACATAATGAGCAAGACATGTATCTTGTAACATGATGCCGTTCATCTATTGCAGAACAGAGTTGCGTTTCTGGCCATTTCGGGTCGGCTATCCTGCGGGGCTCTCAAAGTCAACAGCCAAATGGACAGTGTCCATTCAATGGACCCCATTGGACACTGTGTGACGCGCGGAATGATTCCACCGGAATTTGTGAGTACAGAATGGATGCATCTGGCGCAGCAGCTTCAGTGGGGAGACCGCAGCCACTAGGCCCTTGGAAGATGTTCATGAAGACCACTATTGTGTGGAACTGGCGTGTCGGCCGGTGCCCTTTCTGTTGATAACCGAAGGAAATGTACGATGTTACTTGTCTATGTAAAACACGATGTATGAGCATAGTTTCAAACGATGCATGGCATGCGAGAGATTGACCTAATGACTTAAAAGCTGCTACTGAAGGAACAATCGTGAGTTTTCTGAGAATGCACACACGGCAATAAGCCTAACATAGAAGTTTCCTGCGTGCAGAAATCTCTAACGCTCGCTCTCTGTTCATTCGCGATATCTGATGACGCGCGTCATGAGTCTAATACTGAGGTTGTACTGCTTGCTGATGGCTATAAGGCATGGTTCCGCCAGTTGTCTGGGGTGGTTTACCAAGGATGATGACGACCAGCTGGATAGGCTGCAGCTGGATGAGGTAGAGAATGACGCGGAAATGCAGCCGAAGGAGTTCTATTTTTATCTGGATCCTGCTAGACCTACCGACGAAGCGGCCAGCCCTGCGTATGGTGACCTTGGGGACCCTTTGGACGTGTAAGCAGTCCCTTGGCTCATGGCGATGCTCGGCGAATGCTCTCTCGACATACGGGGGTGATCGGCTTTGATGGGTGGCAGAAGTACAAGGCAATGGTCGGGTGTACGATACACTGTGTATCGATAAAAAGGTTTTTGTGAGAGGGATGATGTTGAGTTACCAAGTACTTCCTAAGTTGCAACGACTATCAAAAAGACCATTCTGGAAGGTCCTTATCGACGCTGTTATTGTCGTCGGTTTTTCCGCATGAAGGCATATGAGGGATACTACATAGCGCTTCATCATTGAATATCATATCATATGATATCACCATCCTAACGGAGGTGTGTTGTTTCTCGGTTGTTGTGCATGGACAATGCAACTTGCGTTACGCAAGTCGGAGAGGTGTGAAGGTCTATTCTAAGTTCTATTCGAGGTGCTGGAGTCTCGGCTATGCACGCGTGCATAAGACGATCGGTACATGATGAGCAACAGCGTGTTAAAAAGACGGCTTTCTAGGAGTGCTCCCAGGATTGAATGTGGAATCTAAGAGCTTCTTCCTAGCTCTGCTGCGTTGCGATGCACGCCTGCAAAATTGTCCATCGCTCGCATTTTGTTCATTTGCCGGACCCTGATGACTTGCGTAATTAACCTCCTACTGCACTTGTTCTGCTTGCTGGTGGCTATCGAGTATTGTAATGATGGTTCAACCACCGTGGTTGGATCTTTACTGAGCACGATAAGGAGCAGCTGGATGAGAAACCGCCGGATGAGAAGCAGCTGGTTGAGGAGCAGCCGGATGACAAAACCGCCGGATGAGAAGCAGCTGGTTGAGGAGCAGCCGGATGAGAAACCGCCGGTTGAGCAGCAGCGGCCGAAGGTTGAGTTTTATCTGGACCCTGCTGGCCCCGGTGATGAAGCAGAGAAGCCTCCGAATGATGAACCGGGGGATGCAGTACCGCCAGGTATCGATGCCTCTGTGCACAAGTGAGTGCACTCCCTTTCATGACGGTGACCAGCGAATACGTCTTTACCGTGCGATAGTACGGATAGTTGGTCGGTCGCCTAGAATTCCCATTCATGGATGCAATGAGATATGTGGCGCGGATTATGCGATGAGTTCGAACACGCGTTGAATCATTCAACTTGTGGCTCCTCGTCTTTTAGTGTCGACGTGGTCGAGGTGTTCCGGGTGACCCGGACCGGGTCTAATACGACCATGTTCACGCAGTGTGCGCAACCGCCTCTCATCTGCAGTTGGCCCAGTCAACGGCGGGAAGCGGCGGCAACATCGCGTGGACTGGCTTCATTGTCAGCTTCAACGGCCGCTGGATAAACTTCTCTTGCCGGTCGGAGTTTTCCGAGGCGTCATGCCGGGCTTGGGATGTTACGAAATCGGTGACGTCATGGATAGAGCGTTCCCTCAACTTGAGGGCCTCAAGCGTTCTCTCAGACATCGTATGACGACAACTCTGGTCAGAGTCAGACGCACGTTCAACGAGAAGTCTACAATACGAGCCTCGCATTACGAGGGAATATTCGAGCAGCTAAGGGAATGGCTTCAACCAAGTTGAGATCTGCGGCTGCTAGAAGACGGGAGATTCATAGAATTCGAGCCCCTGTTGCGTGACGCAACTTGCGCCCCAAAAGGACACAAATAATGAACTCTCGACAATTGTGTTGTGTAGATTCTCTCCTTTTTCCCCATTCTGATGTCCTTGGCACACTCTGTGGGTGGCTTAAGTATCCTGACGCTAGTACGCTAGCTGTGGGTTTAGTCATTAATCATTAAGTAGAAGTTGTAATTACGGATTACATTGATGGTTTCTATCCAGTTAATGGCATCAACAACCTACGTCGTTATATATTGTGGTAGAGAGTGGGTATTGTCTATCATAGTGGTTATTGATATCGGCGAGCTCAGCTTGCTACTACTGAGTCAATAGTCAATTCTATTGACCATAGTCAATACACAAATATCTGTCCCTTAAGCTTATCCATTGCAGTGCTCCTAGAATGCCAAGAATATCTGATTCTTCTTTTCTATTTGATCCTCCAAGTTGAGTTGATCTATCAACAGGGTACTTACCGTTACTATTGGCTGGAGTAATTTCCGTGTTCACTCTCTCGCCAGTCGAGAGTAACGGTTACTCTCGACTGGCGAGAGGTTACTCAGTAACCTCAGCTCTGGAATGATGAATCGTTGTACTGTCATTTAGACAGTCCGTGGCTCCCCCGACCTCCTGATACATCTCATGACAAAGCTCAATTACATCTTTAACTGACGAGAATACTAGTGTCCACTAATAAAAATTGAGAATTGGCCGGCTATACCCTGGTTGAGCTGGTTTGATATAAGAGCTATTTCAACTGAGTGATCTTGTCGCTGGGACAGCCGACACTGAACTACCAAGAAATCGGGGCTGCCGAGCCTCTCCAGCCGAGGTTGGCAACTTCCAGACGTGCAGACAGCGAGACAGCTATACTTGATACAAGTTACGCAACGAGTCCGTATACAGGTCACACCGGGTGTTCAATAGTAGTGTCTGGGTGCCAGACTCTGGCATCCTTGACCCAGCTTGATCAGCTAGCACAGACCTCGAACCAAGATGATTGCAAGACCGTCGTATTAAGCGTTGACCTCGCAGCAATAGGGCAGGCAACTGGACCGTCCAGTCTGGACGAGAAGTCCACATGCAGCGCTGGGGACAGAGCCCGGATAGTGCACGACAAGCTCCGAGTTTAAAGGTGACGACGACATGACAAAATGGCCGAATATTGTGTATGGTCACTGACTTAAAAAATCTATGATATGAGTATAGACAGTATCTATTGGACACCCGACTCGCTAGGAGCGCTAGGGAGTAGGAAATCTACAAGGTGACTAAGAAGAACGAGACTAAGTTCGTAGAGACGAAGCTAGTTACCCTGATGCTATCAGGCCACCGTTCTCCATCATTCACTTCTTTTTGTTGTTGCTATCAGGTTGATAGCCCTGCTGGTCGCTAGTCATCACAGCATAATCCGCAAGGTTCATCGGCGACACCACAGCCTGCAAAAGTTCCTGCGCAGGGTATACACGTGCCCGGGATAAATAAGCCCACATAACAGTATCGGCAAAAGTGGCAGGTGGACTGGCTTGGTGCGCGGAGGCTCTGCTCCGTACTCCAGGCGTAGTTCAGCAAACTGAAGGCGAGAAGGACCAAGGCTGTTGAGCGGGTCATGGCGAAGGGTGGAGAGGAATGAAAACTACGGGCTCAAATGCTGCAGGTGCTTCCACCGGCCGAGTGTGGCGGCGTTGTTGCCAGCCTCGGTGGAACTGGAGGTCGGGCTCTTACCACAAGGTGCTAGACACCAGTTGGGTTGCGCGCGTATGCCTCACTGGCACTGCCAGTCTGGCTGCCAGACTCTGGCAGTCGTGCGAGTCCGTGCTGACGGGGGCCGTCAATGAGCAGCAGACGAGTATAACCAGCGTCTCTCGCAAAGCTCCCGGGGACAGAATTTACAGCTCGCTTCTTAGCTTCACGCCGCTAGCGTGGCCTAAAACGCATACGCATACGATTGATATACACAGTTGAAGATCTCTTCCTCAGACCAACAGATGAGAGGACATGTCAATGGCGATACTGTCTATGTAATACCAGACAAGCGACAGAAGACCTATGAAGTACCACTTTGCCATCGGCTACGTCCGGCGACCCTTATTTCGGACCATAGCTTGCCCGGTACTCTGCGTGTCCTCCTGCGACGGGCTAGGGATTTAGCTATTGACCTCGAAGCAGCAAAATAGCTGCTTGGCCGCTCTCCGGTCTCAACAGGATGACGGATACCTCCAGATGTTACTTTAAATAATTGGTCGACTGGATTTCTAGCGTACAGCAAATGTTACACGGGGATTTGCACTGCAGTTTTTGCAAATCTTGCAGTACCCGCCGGGTGACACCCGGTATCGAAGGAGGCGGAGCTAGGAAACCACGTGTGCTCATGTTGGCTACGTCACGCGGGCCGCGACGTGTCACGTGACGCGGCTATGTGGATGAATGGTGCTCCACCTGCATCCCAGTCTCGAATAAACGCTGCTAGTATTGTTTCAACTTCAAGCCTACGGTGTGAACGATGAGAGAATAACAATACTTACACCGTTGTCCTCGCCTAATAAAGATGCAGGATTGGGCGCTTCAGTTCTGCGGACTATTATTTACCTTTTGAGCTCTCAGTTCTTCCTTGAGTGTCTCTTGCAAGAAGAGACGGGCTTTCCACAGATTTCTAAAGAAGAGACACTTTCTTCCAAAGTGGCAGCTCAAATAGCTGCCAGTTCTTCCTTGAGTGTCTCTATAGTGGCTACTAAAGCGTCTCTCTCAACCTTAATTACGGCGATAATCGCCGGGCAATTTGCTTTTCCGAGATGCCCCAGGATACGGAGTCTAAGTTCTGCGGAGTGATATTGACCTTTCGAGCTGTGAGTTCTTCCTTGAGTGTCTCTGTGGTGGCCAACAAATCCTGACTTCTAGTCGTGAGGCCAGCAATTTGCTTCTCTGCATCAGCCTATCACGAGCCCATAATAGTATTATCGGGGTTTGCATTGGGTTTGCATCTGATGCCTCGGGGGTCCTCCTCTGACTCGTCGGAGCCTGTTAATAAGTCGACTCGCATTTATGATGGGCGTATATTTCAACCCTCTTCTGTGAGGTGAGTAATGCAGTCCTACCTACCCCGTATTCGCAGGCAAGGCCCCGTATTCTTACCTCCCGAGCTCCTCTGAATCGTATTACCTCTATCGTCACTTTGCGACATTTCAATCGGTGTTATCATCCCGGCATTGTTCCTACTACATGATTGATGGTGTTCATTATATTAACGTTATGGCTTATTGTCACTGTCACAGCTCAGCTGTGGTGACGAATGCGCGGTTCAGCTGTGATGCACATGGGGCATGGGACATGTGATGACAGCTTGATGGGGCATGGGAAACAGGTTATGCACAAGGAATGTCGGTCGTGGATACTCAACGCTTAAACGCGGGAAGAGTTATTTGAGGTGCTGTACTCCGCACGTCCTCCTCTGGTTTCGTTTTATATGCACATCGTTTGTGTTGGGATGCCGCATCGATACGGCCAATCGTCAATCGGCCTGAGAGCGACGCATCCGAGTACTAGATATGTTGGAGAGGTCTCACAGCATTCTCAAGCTGCTCAATAATATGATATTATTAATATCCAAGTTGCCTAATATGGGCGAACTGACACCAGCAGTACCAGCATACACTGTCCGCTTTATGCATTATGCTTTAACTTATTGTCTTACGGTGGGTAATCAGAATATGATGCCGGCGGCCCCCAACCATGCTCGAAAGTCGATGACTAGAAACCTGCTTTTGGACAATGATGGACCGTCACTGATTGATTTGGGTTCAGTGGGTGTTGGTTAATATGATTATACGGACGTGCACTGCCTTATCGGAGGATTGCGGTGTACTTTAGAGACGAGGCTTGCAACAAATAGTGAGTTGTTTGAGGTGCTGTACTATGCAAGTGCTCCTCTGGTTTCGTTTTATATGCACATCGTTTGTGCTGGGATGCCGCTCGATACATTCGTCCGTTTGCGAAACTATATTCCCGTCCATATTCGAGTTCACTGTCTCCTAATGATCTCGTAATGATAAGTCTATTCTACCGCGTGCATAATTGAGCAATCAATATAATTAGGTAAACGATCAGGGCGATCCGAGAGAGTCTTCCGCCTTCGAGAAAATTCAACGACAAGTCCAAGTCAGCGTGAAGCTGTCAGCTCGTAGGAGCTTGATAGTGCGGTGTAGTTGAAGAAGAGGATAATACGGATGTGCACTGTCAGCTCGTAGGAGCTTGATAGTGCGGTGTTAGGCTTGTTGCCGAACATGTTGGTTGAGCCGAAATGGACTCTCAATATCACGCCCGCCTGTTGTTACAGGTACTGGCTCAAGTAAGGAGCGCATAGTCACGCCATCGGACGAACGTAGTCTGCGTGGTGGCGACTCGCAATATTATAATGATCAGATTCGAATGTGTACACCCCAATACTCGAACCCACGGATCAAATAAATGAATCTGAGACGACTGAAACTACAGAAATGAACGAAATGTTTGTCAATTATGAGGGCAGTGATGACCCTTGCGTGAGAGTAGATTTCATGAAGAAGTAAAACCAGTCATCCTTCGACTCGAAGACTTCGAGATGATATTTGACATCGGGTGATAGGTATATAATGCACGCTAAGAGTCGACCGGTTCCCAAGTTGACACCCGAAGCGATCGAAGAGGCTATCACAGTGTTTGTTAAGTTGAGGAAGGACAGCGCTACTGCGGCAGCGAGGGGATCATCTAGCCTCGCTGTTACTATCAGTGAGCAGCTCACTACACACATCGTGCCTCCTAGTTTGGTATATGCAGGAACACTTTACGGCATATACCGTCTAGCTATCGCAAATGCTAGATTGATGCTCCAGGATTATGTTTCAAAGGGCGACATATCTGTCGCTGAAGAGTTGATCCTCGCGGCTAGAGGTGAGTGCTCATCTCAGACCATTGATCGAGCGGGATGAATAGGTACCGGCGATGAAAGAGAAGTGGAACACCCGAGCCGTCTCCATTCCGATACACTAACAATATCAGGTAACCACACTTACCCTAGGTGTGTTATCGCATTCTGGGAATCCGCACTACGCAGCTAACGTGACTCAAGTTACGTTCGGGAGCCGACCGGTGACCGTTTTATCTGTAACGATGAGAGTGTGACAAGCGTAAGTCGATTGCCTTGATTATATGCATCAGTCCTGTTCTCAGAGTGATTTCTATACAGCCGTCCATCGGCGTGCATACGTTATGATAGTGCGGTGTATGTTGAAGAAGAGGATAATACGTATGTGCACTGTCAGCTCGTAGGAGCTTGATAGTGCGGTGTATGTTGAAGAAGAGGATAATACGTATGTGCACTGTCAGCTCGTAGGAGCTTGATAGTGCGGTGTGGACGGCAGTACGCGGGGTGGCGACCGAACTCGATATTAGCACTGGAATTAGAGGGAGTTCGCCGAGCCGTTCAGTCCGGAGTGTCGATGGATGGAGCGCGAGTTGGTCGAAGAAAGGCCCGATGTAAGTATCGCCGAAGCTCATATGCTCGTACGGCAATTGCAGGAAATAACAATCTCGTCTCATAGCGGAAGTTTCTCTCAGACTCCCGGATAAGCCCAATACTGATCCAATGCCCGCTCCAAACGAGCTCGTACATCCTACAGATCCCGCTCGACCGTCTTCGTGAGTCATTAGAATGCTCTCACCTTGTAACCAACGATACAGTGACTTGATGCAACTTGACATAACTAACGAGTACACCGCAGATGGATAGAGGTTCGAGCCTTGGCTAGGGTATTTCTACGACATTTTTTCAGCGGGCCGGCGCTAGTAGCGCGCGCCCAAATGTGTCTATATGCCATCTAACGGCGCCACGAAGTTTTCGCTCGTCGGCGACGAGCGAAAGATTTTGCGACGAGTCGTCGCAAAATCTAAAACTGTAAGATCTTCGAAATGGCTAGCTTCAGACATGCCCGCTCAGAGTTCAAGTCAAGATAATAACTTTACAGTGCCCCTCCATCCTGCATGGTCCTGGTTCGAGCGCTATTACTACTGCCGCGATTGCAGTAAGCCGGCCAACCACAGAGAAGAGAATCGACGGAGGCAGAACGTTGAAGCGGATGTTCGAGTAAGCGTTAGATAATCCCAGGCCGCGCAATGTTGCACGATTCTCCGCCTGAACTGCTGAGACTGCTGAGACTGTTCATTTCACCGTCTATGTCGGTGTCAGATTTATTACTGAAGACTGTGTTTGCGAGGCGTGCATGGTCGATCCCTTTATTCGTAGCAGAGTCCCCTATGAACACAAAATGACCATGTCCGGATAACCTTGTGTATCACGATGACCTATATGATAATGTCGACGGCAAGTAACATATCCGTCATAAGAAACACGATTACCACCAACACGCGGTGATTGTCTTACTTGTGACGGATTTGCTGTTGCGATTATGCTTTAGCTTATTGTCTTACGGTGGGTAATCAGAATATGAATCATATGCACAGCGTATTACGCTGTTATAGTGGATCGTGAATCCCTACTAGTGATTATTCGATAGTCTAAGGTAGCTCTCTTCACTTAGCTCGGTATAACACTTGTTGCTTGGATACGTGACGTATCATACGTCTACGGTAACTGATAAATCACCCTTGGTAGTCCCTTGACGTAGATCGTCGAGCTCTGCCCTGTCCCTTGCCCGCTCTTCGGCCTAATGAGTGAGTTGAGGTAGTCTCACCGCGATTCTCTCCTACGAATCTCTGGTCCATACGACTGTGCCGCTTAGATCTCGTTCTCATACTCAATGTGGCTTGGAAGAGAAGGCTGCTGGTAACGAATTGTTGGCCGGAACCCCTTGAATTGACTACTTCAAGTTGCGTAGCGCCGCATAACATATTTGGTTGTGTGGCTTGAATCGCATCTCATGAATCACCATTTTAAAAGTGGTTAGCAACTTCATTTCCGTTTCCGTTCCGCCTGGCGGAGCGAACACCCATTCCGCCCTGATTTTCCGCTGCGGAAAACTGGAATTTGTAGCAGCCGATGGTGATGGCGGACATGCGGCCGGCCCAGAACGTAGCGGAGCGAAGTCCCTCCGAGAGATTTTGCCCACCCCTTTCATTGTGAAATGGCATGGCGAGAAGATAGTTAGGGCGATTGGGAAAGTTGGCAGACCACTGAGCGATTCGCGTCTATGTCGAAACTGAAAGTCGTGGAGAGTCCGTGCGAACCAAAAGTGCTTTGTTTGAGATGGCCCACTCTCATATGTGATAACATAAAGACGTGGCACACTCATGGCCTACACTTACGTGATAGTAAGAATTTTAAACTCAACCTATTCACTCAAGGATTACACCGACAGAGTACTACAGATCAATGCCTTATGTGCCAAGGACCCGTTGCTACAGGACTCCACAAACCGGGATGATTTTAAAGACATTAACCGTACCCAAGGTCTTATTTGTTTTACACCGCGGAGTTGGGCACTGGCTAATGCCAGATACTCTCACCGCATGTTTCACAGTGATACGTATCACTGATACGTTACAACCTCCACTTCAGCCTCAACCGAAAAGAAGTAGGCAAACGACTAACAGCTTAGAGGCAGGCAAAGGAGGAGAAGGCATTGATACCTCCAGCTGCTGTAGTAACAGCATTACCCATCTCTGTGAATTTACCAACGCTCCCTGCCTTGGCCTCACGAAGAGGCGCCAAGTGAACTCCTGTCGGTAGGTGTATCATGCACCTACCTACATACACCGTTTATGTTGACCTGATGGACCGACATCTGACACACCTTTCGTTCTTACCAATGGCCTATTGCCACAAAGTCCCATTTCATCATCTCAGACATTTTATCTTGACTCAAAGTTCTTGAGGGATCGGCACTGCCGATTCGGCAGCACCAGCAAGGGCCCTTTGGGTACTCAAAACCTATGATGGTGCTGTCCACTGAATGCAGGCTCCACCTATTTTCTGGCCTCGTATATCTCTCTTAGGATCTGCGCTCCAAATAATAATGTGAACATGCACTTCGGCGGAGGTAGTAGCTCTCCCGGACTGAAATTCACTGAGGGCTGGGGCATAAGTCATGCCTTAACTATGGCCGCATCACAGCATGACACTCCTCTACGAAGAATATATGATACGGGCATGACACTCCCTCTACGGGCGACTTGCCCGTTTTTGGCCATTTTGTCGTCTCAAGGAATTGTCTCGGAGTGAGAGCTAGCTGAACATGCTCACATTCTTCGGTGGAGATACCCTCGGAGTCTGAAGTCGAAACTCCGCGAGGTTGACGAGAACTGTAGAATTTGGCCCATCAGCACGTTACAAATTCTCAGCAACTCACGGCTTAGCGCGTGCAGTAAAATCGTCTATTTTAGCTGTGGAGTAGTTTTTCATATTCCAGCTTCATGCGAGAGGTTCAGTGAAACCGAGATAGCGTCCAATAAATACTCTATCCCAAAAATATCAGACCCGAATTCGAAGCCGTCAAAGAGTATTTCAAGAACGATACCAAGCAACTTGCTTGAAGCAAGCACTGCGTGCGATGTTTCACCGTGCAAATCCCGCGATATCGGCTATTTTCAATGGGTTTTTTCGCGTTAGAGACCCAAGAAGTCCAACGATTCGTCATATCGTATCATCTCATAATATGTCTTCATCAACTTCTGTATTATACGGCCATTGCGGTGTGTGCATGCGTGCAGAATTGTATAGCGTTCGCTTTCTGTTCATTTGCGATATCTGATGACTCGCGTCATAATCCTTATACTGCGGTTGTACTGCTCGCTGATGGCTATAGGGCATGGTTCCGCCAGTTGTCTGGGGTGGTTTACCGAGGATGATGATGACCAGGTGGATATGCTGCAGCTGGATGAGCTAGAGCATGACGAGGAAATGCAGCCGAAGCAGTTCTCTTCCTATCTGGACCCTGCTAAACGTTCCGACGAAGGGGCCAGCCCTGCGTATGGTGACCTTAAAGACCCCTTCTACGTTTAAGTGGTCCCTCGGCTCATGGCGATGCTCGGCGAATGCTCTTTCGACATGCGGAAGTGCTGGGCTCTGACGGGTGACATGAGTGCAACTTGCACTTATGTGCTTTGCACTGTGCAAGGCAATGGTTGAGTGTGTCGAAGAAGGGTTTCTGTGAGAGGGATTATTTTGAGTTACTCAGTACTTCCTAGGTTGCGACAACTATCGAAACTTTCGATAGTTGTCGCCATCTAGGTGACCAATCTTCTGCCATTCTAGAAGCCCTTGTCGATTTTGTTATTGTAGTCGGTTTTTCCGTTCATAGAAATGGCAAGTCGGGGGACTCCCCCGGGGGGAGGTGTGAAGGTCTATTCTAAGTTCTATTCGAAGGTCTGGATTCTCAGCTATGCACGCATGCAATAGACGATCGCCACATAATCAGTAAAGGGTGTTAAAAAGACGTCTTAGGAGCGCTCCCTCGTCCGCTCTGCTGACGGCTCGAATGGGCATTGTGGCCTGTACATGCGTGCAAAATTGTCGACCGCCCGCGTTTGGTTCATTTCCCAGATCTGATGACTCGCGTCATGAACCTTCTACTGCTTTTGTTCTGCTTGCTGGTGGCTATTGAGTATTGTAACGCCAGTTGGATCTTCACTAAGCACGATGAGAAGCCGCCGGATGAGGAGCAGCCGGTTGAGGAGCAGCCGGTTGAGGAGCAGCCGCCGAAGGTTGATTTTTATCTGGACCCTGCTGATCCTGGTGACGGAGCGAAGGAGCTCCCGAATGGTGTACCAGAGGGCGCAGTGCTACCAGGTATCGATGCCTCTGTGCACAAGTGATGCACTCCTTTTCATGACGATGACCAGCGAATGCGCCTTCGCCGTAGTACCTGATGTTGATGCGTGGCGCATTTGCGAGACGCAGTCGTTCAGAGTGTTGTATAAGACTTTTGCGAGAAGCCGAAGACGAAGTTTTACCGGTTCGCTTGCGTAGTGCCGTCATGGTTGAATTCTTTTCATATCGGCACCATTGGCGTCCCACCAACCACGGCAAGAGTTGTTGTAGGACTCTGTCCCGAAGGACAATGCCATTCAAGCTTAGACTTGTCACTACTGATTTAATACATCACGTTTTCAAGACGAAGCAAGCAGCTTATCGAGTTAATGTCGGGCTCAGCCTCTTCTCGAATCTGGAGTGCTCTTCTGCTCATTGAGTGCCGATTGTCGGCAAAGACGCGTCGCCAACGGCGCTACCCGGTGTTTCCCATCTCATCCGGTATAGTCTCATCCGTCACTCAACTCACCCATTCCCGTGTCGCCCACGGCCGTTCCATTCAGCGCGATTTCATCCGGCTCACTCCATCCATCAAGGAACGCCCAAGAATGCAAATTCTCATCCGTCACGGTGTCAAAATCCCTCCGGGGACAGCGCAATTGCCACACTGGATGAACTTAGATTTGGCGAATTTATACTGGTTGAGTTGATATGGGCGAGTTGCACCTTTGGGCGAAGGGCCGCTGGATGTAATTATACTGGATGAGATGAGATACACCTTGCGCGACCATCTCCCTGCTCAGAAGACTAATTCTGAGACTCAGAAATTCGATCGAGAGACAGAATCGATTCTGGAATTGCATCCCACACGAGAGAACCGCTTCCAGAACCACTTCTGAGTCCCAGAATCTGTTTCTGAAGGCCTCTCACCGCATACACGAGCCGTGAGCTACGAGTCTGATCGACATCCCCCCTAATCTCAAAGCTCAGAATCCATTCAGGTATTCATTTTCATACGTGAAATAATTTTTTGAACCGCCTTATGTGTTGTTGAACCGACTGTCGCCCATCCCGAATAGTATTCGGCGAATACTCAAGAAGCTTTCTGCTGCTGGTCTCAAAGTGATCTTCCAATCAGCGTGGGGTCTGTTTCAGAACAGGAAATGCAGCCGAAACATTTTCATTTCTATCTGGACCCTGCCGAACCTTCTGACGAAGCGGCCAATCCTGCGCATGGCGACCAAAGACCCCTCAGCGAAGTGCTGGTATT
>JABANP010000642.1:0-25480 GCA_013115135.1 Perkinsus olseni
CATATCTAGCACGTGCTATGACCAAAACCCTGATCCCAAGGCCTTTCAATGGACCTATCTATTGCAGCGTCGGGGCGTCCGGTAATCATCCTCGCCGTGCCGATAAAGGCTTACGATATCATCTCAGGTATATAGAAGCCCTCCCGCGCGATGGAAAAAGCTTGAAATAGATGCCTCGAAATGGCAAGTTAGACATCTTGCTCTCTCATGATTCCTTAACGGGACTTTGCTCTCGCGGCCATGACGATCTGCCTTGCTTGCGCATAGACCGGGTCTGTTGAGTCGTTCGTGACTGGCGCCTTTGCCCTCTGCCGTGCTAGTACGTGTGTTTTTCGTGAGTTTGTTCTTTCGACCCTGCCCCTCTCCTCCAACTCGCACTCAAAACATATAGGTCACAACAGTATCATTACTAACATGTATTAACAACAACAGCACTACAAACAGCAGAAGGCAGATCAGTTGCTGCTGTCGAAGGAGCTGAGACTCGAGAAAGAGGAGCCTCTTCGGCTGCCGTAGGAGCTCAGACTGCCGAGAGGGGAATCCCTCCCGCTACCGAAGGAGTTTACACTGCCGAGAGGGGAATCGCTTTCGCTGTCGTAGAGGCTCAGACTGGTGGGACGGGAATCGATTCTGCTGTCGTCGAAGCCGACACTGGGAAGAGGGGAATAGCTTCTACTGTCATCGGGACTGAAACTGGCGAAAGCGGAATCGCTTCCGCTGCCGTAGGATCGCAGCCTGGCGGGAGGGGAATCGCTTCCTTTGTCGACGGAGCTGACACTGCTGGCGTGAGGGGAACGTCTTCCAGTTGTCCACGAGTGGGAGGTCCAATCTTTTAATTTGGAAGCATACTCGACCCCTAGGGCTTCGCAGCGATGAATGGTCGGCTTGCCGAGAAAGGAACAATCCTTCACGTAGAAGGCGTTAAAGTCGTCCTCAAGATAGGTCACGTACCTGATACAAGACGGAAGTGCTCAACGTCGAGTCCAACAGGACAAGAATGTCGGGCTGCAGATACAACGGCCCGGCTCTTGTAACACTAGCAGCGTAAGTGATGGGCCGCCGAGTGGCATATAGAGGAGCGGACAGGAGTAGTGAGTACGTCGAAGTCCTGTTTGCATGAATCTTGGGCTCAGGCTCTTTAAGGAAGACCTTCTCAGCGTACGTGATGGTTTGGGTCTTGTTGGCAGGATCCTCTGCATAATACACAACACACAGCATGCTATCGGGCCCTCCATCCAGAGCGCATCCGAGTGCCTGAAGCGGCGGCGGCGGCGGCATGGAAGCAGCAAGACTTGTGAATACACATTTTGGATTCATAATGTATTACCGTATGACACGCCTTGGCATCGGCCATAGCTGCGCCCAAGTCGTGGTAGTACACGTGAAAATTCATCAGCAGTTCAGAACATATCTGTCTCTCCTTTGTCAGCTTGAGAATGCGCTCTATATCCTTAGTGGCCATAACGGTAGTCAGTAAGGTCCGCCTGAGAGGATGCTCAACCGCTGAGAAGAATAACATGAAAAAACATCTATGTCTTTTCTACAGTACCTATCTCTGCAATGGGGCCCCTATAGTAACCAGATAATACCACTAGCCCCTCGGGTACTACTAGTACTGTACTAGCCGAACTATAGTACCTATTTCTAGAGTAACTCTTTATCTCGAGGTCACCCATGATTCATATGCCATACAGCGTGACAGAAATTTCGTCCCAGAAATCAAACCTGACTTTTGTCAGCTCCTGAGATGCCCACTCCCCACTCCGCCAGTTCTACGCCAAATTTTCTGGAATTTTCATGTATTTTTGTATGGCTATACGCACATGCAATTGCATAAAATTTTGTTGGGTGACGTAAGTGGAATCTGGTGACAGCGGGTGACCCGTCCGTACTATATACCACTCGAACGTGGTAGACGGAAATTCACTACTAAAGGTGGTTTCCAATTTCACCAGGCTCGACCGGCCAAAATTGATGAACCAATACTTACGTGCTCTCCCTTCCGCATGATGTGGCCCGATAGAAGATGGAACTATGGTTGACGCCCTTGTCGTTGAAGACTAGTTGAGTGCCTTTCTTGGATCCCTCAACGCCGCACGCTATTTGCTAACAAAGGAACATGCTACCCATGAGCCCGATTTGTATCTATGCGGTACTCTGATGGGGTCCGAGGATAGACGTCTTCTTTCCGGCAGTCCCTCCTGAAAAAAGGATGCCACTGGCAAGTAGTAGTTACCAATGCAAAATACGTGACGTTGAGAAGTGTTACTAATACTACTACATCAGATCCCGTCGAGCGCCTTATTGAGGCTCTTATCTGAGAAGACCAAGGCCATACACATGGTAAGCAATGATGTGGCACCGAGATGGCAGTGGATGCTGGTTAGGCGATAACAGGCTGCCGCACACTTCGCCGCACCTTGGAGGTTTCAGTTGATATGCGCTGCATCGCCTCCTTCATCTGAAAGGGTGGAGCATAGGACAGCGGTAAGCCCAGGGAGTCTGCTGACCTTCGCCATAGCCTTGGCGGTAACATCATCAGGTAGCAGCAGAATGTGGATGAGGAGAGTAATAGCGGTCCTCATGTTACAAAGAATAGACTACCAATGCAGGCGGACTTCGACAGCAGCTGGCCCCATTGGATAGCCTCATTAGGACGAGGGATGCATCCACAGCAAGAGCCACATATGGGGGCCCGACGATACCACCGATCAGCAAGTATAAGAGGTGACCATGCTGCTGCCATCACGATCATGGCATCACCCCTAATCGCTGTTAAAGTCCTTCGAGTGGGCCTATCTATAGCAAGCTTGGGGCGTCCAAAAAATCATCCCCCAACGAGCAAGGCTCTCGATTTCATCTCAGGTGTCTTATAAAATACCCAGGATTACCCTCCCGCGCGAGGGGACCTAGAGGAGCTAAGTAGATGGCTCGAAAGAGCTCGAAAGACAAGTTGGAAATCTTGCTCTCTTAGGCTTCCTCAACGGGGCTTTGCTTTCGCGGCTCAGAGGAGAACACTCAATCCGGTTGCGTTGCGTTGCTATTCAAGTTGGCCTCCTTCTCCTTGTACTGTGATGGCACTGCCCACACCGCCCCGTCGTCGATACTCTTCCAGAATCATCGGTACAGTTAGCGGTCGAGAAGTGGCACCAACACCAGCCATGCTATCGGAGGAGGCTAATAATGGCAATGCCGCTGCTGTTGATGGTAATACTAAAAGGGGCATGAGCATCGCCTAGAGCATAGCAGTAGGCTCTGGCTGGCTGGCACGTAGTACACACCGCATGCCTATCAGAACCCCTCGAAGGGGGCAGCAACACAGTATGCATGGCAGAGGTAAGCATGCTCGACATGCGCCTTGAGGACGTTACTCTGTAGATTCTATCCGCCACCACCCTCCGAGGGGGGCCACTGGCTTGAGCTCTGCTCATGCTAATTATTTAGTGGCAATAGTAGTAATGATTATATCCCTCACTGGCTTCTATGTATACTATACCGCAACTGATGACAACAGCTCAACAACAACCGCGATTAGCCCGACGCTGGCTCCGGCACCACCGCTCACTACTGTCGTAGATTATGCTAGAGAGGTAGAAGAGGTCAAAGACACTCATGGGAAAATGTGGCTGGATGAGCGGCAGGAGCTGCAAAGAGAGCTTAGGCGGGCTTATGATGCTGCGAAGAGGGAGAAGGAGCGTGCAGCAGAGGACAGGAGGGCTTTAGATAGGGTTCAAGGGGAGATAGGGAACAGGGACCTGCGTATCCAACGCCTCTTAGAAGAGTTGAGTACTGCACGGGAAGGCCTGAGGGAGGAGTCGAGTAAAGTGCACCTACTGGAAGATCATGTAGCTAGTCTAGAAGCAGAGGTCAGTAAACTGCAGGCCGACGTGCGCACTGAGCCAGCCGAGGAAGTTCATGCTGAAGAGCGTGTGGAGGATGGAGGGACCTTCAACTATGTCATCGGTGCTGCACTGGGCCTGCTGGCCTTGGTGGAGGTATTAGCGGCTAGGACTGATTCAAGATTGCGGGTCGCTGCGATAGAAGCTGAAGAGCAGGTATTATCATCAGTAGATGACTCCGGTTATAGTGCACAGCCGTTCGTCAGGTACTGAGGCTGACTACTGCTTTGGAGGAGGCAACTGCGGTCTGTGAGGCTCTGAGTGAGGAGAAGAGGTCACTATCGGAGCAGTTAGAGAAGGCGCTGCATGACAAGGAAGACAATGCCTTGGCATTATCTGACGCCTTGGCCACAGTAGGGCCCATCCGCCCGTGGAATCCACTTCGTCTTGCCTTAGCTTGCCTCCAGTCGGGATGAATTCACGAGGTTCTCGGAGGAGCAGGCTAAGAGGGAATCGGCCCTACTCGATCGAGTATGTTCTTCTTAACCATCATGGCCTGCTGATTGCTACCTGCAGTTGGCCGACAGTCAGAGTGCCATGTCCAGTGCCCGGTCTATGGCTAGCCAAGCCTTTGATCTCAAGCTGGCATCATCATCATCGTCATCACACGACGTACATCAGCCTCATCACGGGGGACTACCGCAGCAACAGGAGCAGGCTGGGAAGAGGTCTAGCCTCGATGGTAAGCCACTGGAGTGGTATTCTAAGGAGGATAAGGAAGGTAGAGGCATGAGCTGGGAGGAGAGGCATCGTTATTGTCATCAGCATCGACCTGCCCACCATCTAATGTAAGCTCGGCAGTCTGTTGCCCACCGGCCGATGGGGGAAGAGAGGAAGAGGCGGTAGTAGTCAGGAGGCAGTACTCAACTACAACTCAGCTGGTGAGGGAGGATCCTTGCTGAGGTCACTATCTACAGGGCACTGCTCAGAGCACTGGTGGGACCGCCTCTGATGTTACTTCACCGTCACGGCATCCCCTGACTCCTATCATGCTACCAACCTTTACTCCAGCAGGGAAGGCCACTGCTACTACCACCACCACACAGGTCATGCCTGCTTGATCCTCTCGTATGAGCACTCTACACCGTAGGCCTGTGACACGGCTGCTGCTGCTGCTGCTGCTGATGAACCACAGGACGCCAGCACCCCTCGGGCTAGAACCACTAAGGGCAGTGACGACTCATCTGGTGGTGTTGCTGAGGCAGTGGGTGGTCTGGCATCACCAAGGAGGGCGGCATCTGCTGTTGTGCCTACACCTCTTCCAGTGAGATATGACCCTTATGAGGAAGAGCCCAGTTGGCTGACTGCCGGTAGTAGTGACTAGGAAGACTGAACATCATCATTGCTGCCAGCAGGGGGCTCCCCGGAGGGTGTTGTCACTCCGTCGTCCATCACCCGCCCGTCCCCCGGCCCAACCGATATACCGCGACAGGAGGAGCTCAGTCCGTTGAAGATGGAAACGCCTGCGAGAGATAGTGCGTTATTCCGTCCCTATAGTGGGTAGTATTTTCTTCAGCCTCCCTACCTGTCCGGCTACCTTCTAGTCACGAAGTGCGTGTCCCTGACGTTGTCTCCAACTTGGAGGCCTTGGTGATAGTAGCATGCTGGCCAGCTCACTGCAATGATCGATCGTTCCCTCCTGGTCAGCTCCGCAGTAAGGCTGTTGAGGGTATGAGCCCACTAGATGTGGTGTCTGAGGCGCCATCAGTCAATAGGACAGCTGCTGTGATGGGCAGGAGGAAGAGACCTAACAGTATAGACAGGACTAGCTGTCCTATGAGGACACCGAGGACCAACTCGCCTAAGAAGTATCTCATCTTGGGCAGCTCGTAGTACTTTTTGTATGATGCCGATCAGGTCCACCCCGGCCTCGACCCCCACCCGTGGCCCGGGGGTAGCTCGCTCCAAGGCCCATCCTAAGGCCTCTATCAATAGACTACCACTGGATAGTAGGATCCTCAGGTTCGAGTTGCTGCCAGGTTCTCATCAGGGCTTAGCTTCACAACGGGGGCCACGACGACAGGCTACAGCAGGCGCCAACCCAACCCTCCCGAAAGTGCCAGGGTTCGACGAGGGTCTACTGGCTCGATAGATCATAATACAGAAAACAAGGATAGTGAGGATGGTCATCGGTGTGTCGTACCGCCGGGTAGTGGAGGGGGTGTGGTTACCAAGGGTGGTAGAGTGAGGCGTAGGGATGGATATGCTACTAGTGTGACTCCAACCTCATCTGTGAAAGGAAGGTAGTAGCAGCAGGCTCCTGAGGGGGTACAGGGATTGCCGTCTCCCGTTGTTAGCCAATGCTGCTCTAATGAGCGTCCACGATGGCGGAACTGAAGTGCATTGTGAGCATCATTGTATTATTAATCCGGCAACGAGTACATCATCATCATGAAGGCGGCCTAATATGCCTTTACTATGTCGTCGTTCTACCCATCATGCAACAGCAACCGACATAACTACTATAATATAGTTTCGCATGGCCACTGCTTGCATAGTATGCTTTATGAAGTGCTTGTGTTCCTTAGTACTGAGGAGCACTACGAGGGTAGATCTCAGAGTAGCTCCTACTACTACTGCTACTACTACGGTCCTTGGTCTTGGATTCACCCCCCTTCCCTCAGTTCCTCATCCCTACTCCGACATGTCCGTGTCGGTATCGGTAGGAGGAGTACATGGCACCGCCGCCAGCTCCCTCCACGATACTAGCAGCCTACTGCTGCACTTACGTCCAGGTAGTAGCACCAGTACCCAAGCCTAGAGGTAGTATACTGACCAGGTACGATATCGGAGGCTGTTGGTAACGTTAGAGAGTCCCGGCTACATCAGTGTGTGCAAATTATAAAGGCATCTGATTTTGGCAGTAGATGTAGCGACAAACGCTACATCGGCTGGGTCGGCAGTATATGCCGCCATCAACACGATAAGGACGCGGTAGCGGCAGCACTGGTGAGCCTAGACCTCGAACCCTTCTTGTGCCATTGTCTTTGTTATCAGTGCGACATCGCTACACAGTCCATCTCCAGTGGTGGGAGTATGGACCCTCATAGGTGTGCTAGAGTCCTCAAAGTCATAGAGGACTTCATAGACAAAGGCAATTGGATAATGGACTCACCGATAATACTACTACAGCGGTGTATTCGACCAGGTAGTATTATTTCCACTCAGGGCTTAAGGTCAGCTGTCTTCACCTTCAGGGGACTTCAGCTCTGGCATGGTCCATCTAACCCAATCCTTGTTACCATTCCTGCACGCCAATACTGATGCCTTCATCTCTAAGAAAGAGGTCAAACTCTGTCAAGCTACCTTTTATAAATTTGCCACCCTCCTACCGTGCTACATCGAGTATAAAGATACCTCTACCGTACCGACACAGGACCTTGCAACACAGTGTGAATCCCTCCTTACCAAGTTTTGGGACAAGAGCCGGCCGTGGATCGCGGCTATTGGGAGGGATCTCATACGGGTACTATTACCGATATCGAAGTGCCAAGGGGTATCGGAGATATGGTACATGCTAACCACTGGCGATACCACTGGTAGACGCCTTGCCAAAGTGAGCCACCCCACTTAGTGCTGATAGCTTTGTGAGTGTTGGGGAACAGGTATGTAGCTTGAGTACGCCCTATTGGTTACACCGGCATCTGATATCACCGACAGAAGAGGAGGAGTTATCATCGCTATTCACAGCCTTTATTGCTGGTAGTCAAAAGCAGATGCAGGACCAGTACTTTGAGAGGTCCTTCAAGGTGATGACGAACCTCCAAGTACCGCACGTTCCCATCATCTTCCTGTCTCCAGCAGGCTGAGGGCCTTCTACTGCGCCACCACGTTATTCACACTACGCGGGCTGTGCTGTGCGGTAATCTACATAACCTTGATACAGAGGTTAGTCGTAATAGTATGATACCGCCACAGCAGAGGGTCTTCCGGTGGCACTTCCTCGGATGGTTGGCCCTCATAGCTGGCCAATTCATGACCATTGAGGAACAGGTGAAAGGCCGGGAATGGTTATGGTCGCTCTATGGTGCCCTCATCAGGCTTACTTCCGCTTGTCGCTCTTTATAGACTGTCTACTGGGCGCTGTTGGTGACCCTATCAAGGCCACCCCTCCATCGCCTTCCACCCGCTCCTCTGAGGACGGTGGTGACAGCAACAACATCGTCGATGAGGACACTTTGGTGAGTTAATCCCCTCCCTACGCATGGACACAGAGATGTTCTCTCTTGCAGGTGAAGTCGTTGGTGGATGGCAGAGATAGGCTCATACCAACTAGCTATCGGGAATGGGACCCTCACCTCCCACCACCGATAACACCGCCTCCCAAGGGCGGTAAGGACAAGCCCACTATACTCGATGGCTTCATGCCTGTACATGACCTCATCTACGAGGTAGTACGCATTACTGCTGCGATACTCATCACAACTGCCCTCCTTCTCCTTCTCCTCTTAGGAGTTACCAACAGAGCGCTCTGTAGCAGTACCGTTGCTGGTGGTACTGGGGTTATCAATAGACAACCTATTGCCATCAGCAGCATCAGCGAAGCTAACACGGCTGGTGATACTTAGAAGGCCACTGGGAGGAGGTTGGTTATACGTATTTAACCTCAGAATCTAGCAACCTCCGTCTCCGAGACTTTATTCCAGTGCGCTGTGGAGACCCTACGACGAGGCCGGGACTACAGTAACGACACCCTTGTTGGTAGGGTCGAGACACTCAACGTCACGGTAATAAGGGTCCGACATCATATGCTGGATGATCCCTGTACCACCCTTGATCCCCTACCTGTCCACTGGACTCCTCTACCTAATCCTCAGGCACGTCTTCCTACGTCTCTGAAAGTATGCTTCGATGCGGTATCGAAGGCAATAGATAAGCTGTGTTCCTCTCGAGAGGAGTATGATACTCCAGAATGGCTGGACAAGACCCCGAGAGCCGTCCTACAGCGAATCATTCTGCCCGACCCTGCCCCGCCCCCACTGCCAGCTGCTAACAATGATGTAGGCACGCGTGTTGGTATTATTACTGTTATTCTCCTCATTCTTTAGGACCTGGAAGGCCCGGTCATGGAGGACAGTTGGGATGAGGAGGGGAACTATTCTGAGATTAGTGATACTGAAGATGATGGCACTGCTTCTGTTATGACAGAGGCAGCGACGTTCCCTGAACCAACGCCTGCAGAGCAGGCTCCAGCTTCCGAGGCGGATCAGAATAGAGTGCAGCAGCCTAGTGTTGCCGATGGCGCTATTGATCAAGCTACTACGTCGAACACGAGTGAGATGCGGAATGGAGATGGCAAGTCCCCCGAAGATGGTAATGGTGGTGATAAGAGCAAAGGCAGTAAGGTGATGGAGCTACTTATGCTACTACAGAAGGGGCAACAAGGATGATGATCATCTTTATGTCCTACTCAACTGACACCAACGATGCTATAACAACGATAAGATTACTAGTCACTATTGCTGCACAACAGTTTCTTAACAAGAACGTGTACTGTCTTGGTCCTGCATTGGTTTACGGATTGGGATCTTTCGTTTTTGTCAGACTGTTGTTGTTTGCCACCCTTCTTCGTCCTGCTTCAATGAATCTAGCAGCTCTAATGTCGAGACGCTTTATGGTCGTCTGGGTGGCATGGGTGGTCCTCGCTGTAGCCTACACTGTATGGATCTTCGAGTCACCAGACTCTCAAGGTGCTAGCTCACCATTGATGATTGTACTTATGTGCATCCTGATAGCAGTACCAATAGTCGCCCTATTCGTGGGTAGTAGGATGGTGAAGAAGCTCTTCCCTCCCCCACCCCCTCGCGGTACCTATCGCAGGGACAGCGTCATTGATCTGGAAGATGGTAGAGGTAGATTCCCTACCATGGACTCAGTGATGGAGAGTGCAACCTCGCAGAGCTTCTTCAAGGCCTGGGACTACTGGGTGCAGGACAACACCACTACTGCTACTATAGACGACATCTCCCATGATGATGCTGGTGCTGATGACCATCGTGATGAGGAGCCATGCGCTATATGTCTGTCGGAGTATCAAGTTGGAGAGGTATCAAGACGCTTACCTTGTGGTCATAGTTTCCACACATGCTGCTTCGATAACTGCTTCGCATGTCGTCCCAGAGGCTTCAAGCTGCACCATGTCTGCCCACTCTGTCGTGCAGCATTAGGGCCCACTCTCATTGAACTGAAGAGAGTAAGAGAAGAGGAGGAGGAGGAGCATGAGTCCGTCGACAACCAGCAAGGCCAGGTGGACGAACCGGCCCCTTCCCCGACCCGGCCACTACACGGGCATCTTGAGCTGGTCGTGATGCTGAGCATCATCCTAGTGTAACATTTCCGGTCTGGTAGAGTTATGTCAGAGTTACTACTCTTCGATTGAGAGGGAGCTCCTCAGATTGTTGAACATGCTCATTATTCTCTTAGTCCTGGCTCTTGAGGCCATACGTTCATCTCCCTTCCCGTATTCCTTTACATGCTGCTGCCGCCGTTCAACTCTAGGCATTTCTCTCTGTTTTACTGTCGGTGTCCGATGGGAACGTGTTGGGCCGATGAGTCTCTCTGCAGCAACAACAATAACGACAACAGCTCAAGGATTCGGGCTTCTATGCCATTCTTCTTGCAGGACCGGTGCAAGGGCACACGTTGACTGCACCACCCGTCTTCCATCGTGCTGAGTGTCATTGTTGTTTTTGGCGAGAGCCGCTAGAGTACTCGCAGCGGCGGTGATTCTCATAACTCAGTCATACTGCTGCTCTTGCCATAACGCTTGCTGCTGTACCCAACGTTACTGTATTATACAGACTCTCTCGACAGAAGAGTAGAATCGTCGTTGTTTTGTCGGCGGTGTTTTCCCTGATGCTCTTCGTCTGATGAGTCTGCTGCTGCCACCTTCATCTGTTTCTACCGTCATACGTTTGTATTGAGTTAGTGCGCTGACGCTCACCTTCTTTACGATAGTTCTTCATCGGAGGTTCTAAGTTTAATATGACCCCCTCATCGACGAGAATGGATGAATCACCAAATGCTACACCACTGTCTCGTCCAAGTGATGACACTGATCATCATCATCACCATCACCGTCGAGTTATTCGAGAAGCGTTTCGCACCGGTGTCTGTGCCCCAAAGTTCAGAGCCATGTGGATCGGTTGGCTCATTATGTACATCAGTTTAGCCGTATTTATTGGCCTCTCTGGCGAAGGGTGGCCTATCTTAGTAGCCTATCTGCTGGCCTTCGGAGTCTTGCCTCCAATAGCAATAGTCAAGCGTGTTTCCAATATACAGAAGAGGGAGGCAGCGCTGAGAGATCAAGCCTGTCGCGACCGAGCAGAAGAGCTAGCTCATGATAAGCTCACGACTGAGAAGTGGTTGAAGGATAATTGCGAGACTATGATGGGAAATGATCCACGGTGTATCTGTTACTGCAAGGATGAGTGCGCTATCTGCTTATCGGATTATCATCCTAGCGACGTACTTATTCTACTACCATGCCATCATATATACCATCTACAGTGCATCAAGATGCTGTTAGATGCTCCCATGTCATACGAAGACAGCTGTCCCAGATGCCCACTCTGTCGTGCAAGACTCGGCGAAGTCCTGCTTCCTGAGAAATGCGTAGCCGGTGATGCTGTTGCCACTACGCCTACCACAAGTAATTCTGTACAACAAGTGTAAAGCAGGCAAAATGGCTCCGATGCATTGACTTTGTTTAATCTGCATGATATAGTGTAAAATTAGTAGGGCGGTGGCTGCTCACAGAGCTCCTCCCCTTTGATCTGTTCTCTCTACGGTATAATCATCATCACCATTCACTTGTTTTCTTCTCCTGCTGAGCGGATGGGCTTCCGAAGAGAAGTCTTTGCGCAATTAAATTTTTCGCTCCTGATGTTCAGTAGTAGCATCAGAAGGTGCGGGGCTCAACACTGCTTCTACTATTGAATTTGTAGAGTCGTAGTACTCACTTATCGTTCCTTAATGACTTATCTCATTCTACCTCCTATCGTATTTTTATCATTACCGTCGTCGTAGTGGTTGTACGTTGAGCATTTCAGTCTCAATGACGCTCACCCCGACATCGGACCATACTTTGTAGAATCGTGCTTGCGGCCTGCAGTTAGCAGTCGGCAGAGAACCCACACCAACTCTCCCACTATTCTGTCTTGTGTTGCTCTCTTGGAGATGCTGAAGTTTGTGTTCATCTCCCCAGTGACTTGGTTGCGAGGTCTAGTTTATTTGTGCTATCCGTACTCCCTCAGTTTATGTTTGTTGATGGACACTCTGAAGGCATTAGTGAGACGGGAGACGTACGCCCCAGCGCTTGAGAGACGCTTCCGTTTCATATGGTTACTTTATTTAATAATTTACGTTGTCATCGCGGCTGTTCTCATCATCATGGTGCAGTTTGACTATATCTTCTTTATTTACTGTACCGTGGCTGCTGTCATACCACCTCTGTTGATTATACGATATTGCTACAAGATTGAGAAGAGAGAAGAGGACGAAGACCGGGCCATAATACAAGCCCATCTCGATGGGACTGATGAGGCTGGTATAAGACGACGATGTCGTGCATGGCTGAGACATAGTTGCCGCAAGGTGGATGGTTCGGAACCTACGCTGACTGGCAGGGTCTGTCCCATATGCCTAGGTGACTTCAGTGTTGGTGACAGGGTTTGGATACTGCCATGTCTTCATGCTTATCATGTGCAATGCCTTGACATTATGCTTAAGGAGAGTAAACCAGAGCAAGGCAGGATCTTCAGATGCCCTATTTGCCGTGTTCAGCTGGGCATGGAGGATGAACATCTTGCCGCCGCTGTCGCTAGTGATGGCCCCATTCGTTCCTTCATCATTAGCGGCGAAAACTCTGTAGTTGTGCCGCCGACCCCGACTGCACCTGTCGAGCAAAATGGAGAGGCTCCATGCAGTTCGGGCACCCAATTTATGACAGCAGAAGTACCAGATTCGAACGAGAATGGAGACGCTAACGCCTCCCAGGATCGCGATAGACGTAGAAGAAGCCGTACTGGATGTGTGGCCGCCGTGGCGAGAGGGAGCCTCGTGCTGTGACGACATTGCTGACGAGACGGACAAAACAATTGTATATTTCGTCTCCCTGATACCTGTCATCATTGAAGATGTTTTATAGGTCACTAGATCGTGGTTAGCGTCATTTGTCTCGTTTTTCTTCTGCTTTGCGTGTTGTTGTCTTCTTCCTGCGTCCTGCGGTGTCGCCATTGCTATGACCAGTGCGGATCGCTGGCGAACTCTCGCTCCTGGTATCTGCGACGTCTATCACCGCTCAGTATAGTATCACCATTCTTTTCCTTTATCATTCCTCTACCGGCTGAGTGTGTGCTTTGCAGCAGACGGAGACACGGTCTAAAGTGAGGGCCGGTGTCAAGAGATGAATTTATATGAGCTGGGGCTAACAATTGGAGCTGCTTGTGATGTGCAAAATGTGCAGAATCGTTCTTATGGCTTACGAAGTTCCCTTTCGACATGGTGCCCCTCGAGAGTACAGCCTACGCTTTAGTGATTACTGACATCCGTTTCTTCGCTGATATATATCCCCTTGCTTGCACTGTTATCTATCCTCTCTGCGGTAGCCCGTCATTCCCGGCATCTCGTCCAGGAGTCACGGGGCTCGATTATCCGCAGCCTTCCTTCTCATATACCCGGCTGTTGCTGTTAACCCCAGTGGGGTGACCCCACATCCAATGATGATCAAAGAATTCGAGACTTCACTTGGAGTCGCCTTTAAAGTAGTGTGGAATGACTGTTTCGTTCCTCCGTTTAGTGAACGGCGTTCACCTCTACCTCTCATCAAGTAATTTTGTGTTCGCTACAGCAAACGGGTGATATCGACATTTCGCAGCTCCCTTCTAACTTTATGTCATTCCGGCTCTCCAGAATCCATCCAGCCTTCCAACGCCGTTACCTGGGAATGTGGTTGGGCTGGATTGTGGCCTGTCCTTGCGCTGCCGTCGGCATCGTTATGTCAGCCCCTGGCCAAGGCTATGTGTTCCTCGTCTATGTTATACTCTGTGGTGTTGTACCTCCTCTACTCATTATGCAATACGCCCATAACGTCAAGGCTCGAGAGGAGCGCCGACAGCTCGAGAGTCTGAATAGGAGGCCTTTTCGGTCGAAAGTTGATGTTGACGACAAAGAAATCGCTGCCTTGCACAGGGAATGGGATGAGTGGTTGAAGGAGAAATGTGAAGATATCCATGGCTCGGATCTCACGGGTGACGAAGAGCCATGCGCAATTTTGCCTGGTCGATTATACTTCCGATGATGAGGTCGTGAGACTTCCGTGTGGACATGAGTATCATACTGACTGTATCCGTCTCATGTTCGACTCATTTCCTCGGAATGGTACGTTGTACCACAGATGCCCGTTGTGTCGGGTTGAAATCGGCCGGCTCGAGCAAGCGTCTTCTGAGAGTCCACATGACAGCGTGGATGTATCACCTCCGTCGCCAGTGTCGTCTTGACATTTTCAAAGGTGAATTACGGGCTCACCCTGAAGCATTTTTCAGCTCTTGTGGTGTGCGCCTCGATTCAGGGATTCATTTATCTTCTCTGCCAAAAGCTCTCTCCTTGTTTATTCTAGCGCCTTGGGGCTCGCGTTTGTTCACTGTAGACGGATGTCATCGTTCGTTGTCTGGTGGGCGTCCTCCAGCGTGCCCTTCGAAACAACATTTTACATTTCGCCAGTTCAAACAAGTTATGTATTTCATTATGTATTTATAGTGCGAGAAAGCAACCGCCAGCGTAGAGTATCCGACTCGTAATTTTTTGATTACTCTATGCTATTCGTATTCTACAGCTCTTCGGGCTTATTGCATTGATTCACTGGTCTCGCATATCTTCCCTGAGAGTCACCTCTGATGGCGAGCATCCTTAGTCATTGTATGATGTAAAGTGAGTGTTCGACAGGGCAAATGATCTCAGCGTGAGTGCCCCTACTGGGGCTGTTGCAGCCGAGAAATTTCTCAATGGTAGCTTTCGGAAGACGTAGTGCGGTTGTGTTATCTGTAGTCAATCTCATGTTCGATGGCCGTGCATTGCTCATCAGTACGAATACTACCTAGATAGATGACTGTAAAATTGAAGTTTAATAATGGGTGCAAGAGGACGGTGAATGGTTTGCCCTACTGAGCTGGGGCTCCCGCGCGTCGCCGGCGAAAATTAGAATATCGAACTCTGTGCTCAAATTCCTGGAAGCTCGGTTTGTTGGCAAGGAAGTCCGTTGTACACGGGTCCTAACTCTCAAATTTACCTTATCACGAGGTGTGACCCCTCAGCAGCGTCGTGTCTTAGGGTTGGTCGCAGGATCGTATGAAGCGAACAAAAGGCTTCCGAATACCACCCTGTGTACTCCTTTGCGCGACTGAAACTTAGCCACAGTACACTGTATTGAAACGGAAGGACTAACAGCGGTGGCACGAGGAGGATCTCCAGGCGGTACGCTCATAGAAGAACTGACATACGTAGTGAAACATCAGACATTGACTGGACGATCACCTCAAAGAGATGACAACTGTCGATGTGTTTTGTTACATGTGTTGAGTACCACCAGTAGTTGAAAAGCTGTTGGCAGGAAATTGAGGATCTAGATTAGATCAAATGGCTATGAACAGTAAGCCTCGTATATCACTATAGAGACGCGGCCCGTCGAAGCTATCGTGACGGATCAGCGGAAAGACCTGTTGTGCCTACTTTTGTCAATCCCGTGCTCACCCGTTGCTAAGCAGATACACGAAGCGCTCCTAGTCCTGAGGGACATCTAGATTCACTGGCAATCGAATGGAGCTACACTTCCATCACTTCGAAAGTTGAGTATACGGTGAACTTGAAGCTATACCGTTGCTGAAGCGTAGTGGGATAGCTGTATCATGAGTGCAGTGATGAGTCGCTCTTTTAAGAATCCGAGATATTCCCAAACAGCTTGAGATGATGAAAGCTTAAGTGACCTCAAAAGCCGGCACACGCCCCGGCTAGCCTCCGGGTTTCGGGTTGAAAGGCGGCACGACTAAGGCTGAGACTTTAAGCCTCAGTCACAGTCCGTCTCAGAGATGAGAAGCTTAGCGTCACTAAGCGTCACAGAAGCTGAGCAAACATCCTCACATTCCTGCTTCCTATTAACAAAAAACGCTTAACGCCGTTAATAGAAATGTTAGAAAGAGAGTAACCGATGATCCACGACAACGTAACAGTAACACGAAGCAGCCTACTAACGGGCACACTGGGCGCGTAACATACACAGTCCTTAAGGGCAATACTAATGACGTTACAGCACATCACCACTCACAGGAAGACTATAGTATGCTGATTGACGAAATCAATGCTGCGCACGAGCGGCATCAATCAACGGCGTTGAACTTGCCGACTACCGCAACTATCCTGCTACGCCCGAGACTAACGTCACAAGATGTTGAACACTAGAATGCCAAGAAACAGGCGACTACGATCTACGAAACGGGGAAGGACTGAATATGATAGGCTCGTGACAGAATTAGTAGACGTCGCGATACTATGGGACACTGCCGGCCGACCAACTTAGGAACCGACTACCCATACAAGAGGTACTCGATGAATCGGTACTCACAATCTTACATCTATTCACTACTAGCAGTATCGTTAAGAAAAAGGGGACAACTACACAAAGGAAACCAATAGGGGGATGATACTCATGACTTATCCGTATGATCATCCACACTGTCAATGCCACTAGCCGTTCGCTATAGGTAGCTTGCAACAGGGAAACAAGACGCTAAATTCGTGCTGCAAAGATACTCTTGCGTGACACTTCGACTCGCTCGTTAACGGTGATATCGAGGAGGATACCGAAAACCATATATGAGAGAACCTAGGACTGCGATAACTTCGCACAAACAGAGCGTCTCGTCACAACACTGCTGGCACCAAGCAGTAGTACAACTACCGCAGTACCACATGAAGGTCTTTGCATACACTTCCCATGGCCTGCGTCTCATTTAGGTGAACCTCCTGGCCCGTGATGGCAGAGAACGCTATGCCCGCCATGGCACACACCTGTCCGCTGAGTGCAGCCGGACCAAAGGAGACACCAAACACTACCTGTCAGAAAGGTAGGGTTTGCCGCATGTAGTGAGGGGTAGTTCCTTATTCAGGCGGCAACGATAAAATGCTTTACTCAAATCCAGAAAGGTCGCCGTGAACCCTCGTTTCCAGGCGAGGCGAGCGGCCATCGCAAGCTGGTACACATCATAACCGGAATACCTCGCAGCTGGTAAGACCCGATTCAACGCTCTTGCATCTGAACAGGGCCGTACCTTTGTAGATTTCCAGTCACCTTGTGCCAGAGGAAATGTAACAATAGGAGGGCCACTAGCTAAAGGTAATTGCGGCAATTAAATTGCCCGTCAGGAGTTGGAGGCCGATCTCTCCACCATTTCTTGTCTAGGTACATGGAGATCTCCTTATGAAAGCTCTGCTGTTGACTCAGGGTGAGTTCACGGAGCTTCGAGAGAGAATAGTCCCCTTGTCGGATTGAACCCTGCTGGGAAGGAGGAGATGCAGTACTCTCATACCGTGGGTCCCAACTTGGGACTCCCAAGAGACCTCCCAACAACAAGTCTGTTGTGGAGTGTCATGTACTTCAGGTTTCCGGAGTGGACGGAGGGAGGGTGTACCGCCATTCTTCCACGAGCGTTTCGTCCAGGGTATGTTCGGTGCCCAAGTGTTTCATCCACTGTTCATTTCGTCTCAAGTTTTTTCATCCGAGTTTCTTGTGCTCGTTGCGTCCAACATTTTTTCGTATTCGTTCGCTTCAACTACGATTCTTTCATATGCGGGCGTTTTATCGTGGAATGCTCTAAGATCGCTCGTTTGTCTTTCGATCTTTTCGTCTAAGGGTGATACCTCCACATATGGGTTTGTCCCAGAAAATGACACGCCCATGGATAGAACTTGGGACCGTAAGTAATGTAGCCTGCCGCACTAACCTACTCATCAATATCACTCGACCATTCTGAACGATCCAAAACACACCTGTCGTATGGCTGCCCATTCACTTAGTCAAATGATGAGCTTCATCAACATATTGGCCATTGAATTCACTGTGTTCAACAACTACGAGGCCCAGGTCAGAGGGCTGAATGGGAGACTACGGGGGAACCCTGCGAACACACTCTGAGCGATAGAAACAGGTAAGTTGGTAGAGCTCTTGACTTCGAATCTGAAGGTCCCCGGTTCGATCCCGAGGTGCGGAACAGGTGGGGCGAGGGAGGGTGGCCGGCGGCGGAGCCTCGCGGACAATATTGGACATATGTGGCGCCATGATGGCGCCACATATGTCCAAAATTGCCCTGGACGAAACGAACATGGATGAATCGATTCACTGGTGTATGAAAAGTAGTGGATGAGGCGTTCTGGAAGAAACAATCGTTGTGAGAGCATGAATGGATGAAACGGCGTGGAAGAAAAGAATTGACCGAAAAGATCGTGGATGAACCGGAGGTGGACGAACCGAGCTGGACCAAAGTAACGTGGACGACTCTAGGTGTACGAATCCGCTCATTAACGAAAAGATCGTGGACGGAACATACCATGGGCGAAACGTGTCAGTACGAATGGCGGTACCCCGCGGAGGGGGCCTTGATACCGTGAAGCTCCTGGGGGAGGCCGAGGTTGAAGCATCCGCTTGCTGAGAATATCCAGAGCTCGCTGCTCTTGAGCTTCGATTTGCTCATCAAGACTTGATGATCAAGTCTGACAGAGAGGTTGAGAGGTGTGCTCTGATGTACCTCCGGGTCCCCCGGGATGTGGACTATGACTCCCAGATGTTGTATGTCAGTGTATGAGAGTAGAAGTCCAAGCCCCGATGGCAAGTGATCGACTAGACGTGCATCAACAGCGAGGTGCTTGTCTGATCGCCAAGATGGTTTTAGTCGAATACGGGCTATCGTAGATGAAGTAGACTCTCCGTGAGTTGGGTCATTCACAGTGTCTAGATGAATAGGAGTCGTCTCTTGTTGGGCAAGCTCCAAGTGCTGCGCGCAGGTACGAGACAGGAGGGTATGAGAGCACATTGTATCCAAGCCCGCTCGAAGAAGAGACCACGGCTGGGAGGCGCTCGAGAGTGGGTTTGACACGAAGACTCTACGGATGCACAGCTGATCAGGGTTCAGTCCCACCATGCCCACAGTAACCATACTAGAACTTAATTTACCCGTTGGATACGAAGATTTTGAGTTATTCTTCCTGCTCGCAATGAGCTTCTGGACTCTTTCATCAGTGCAATTACTGGCCTTTTATAGGGCAGAGCCGCAGAGTGAACAGAGTTTGTTCTTCCAACGTCTGTCAGACTCCTCTCGGGTTATCGGTGAGGATCGTTCAGTACAGTGACAATTCGTAGAAATTGCATTCGTACAAGCTTGATCCGTACAGTTTCCATACGTACAGTCTTGGGCCATACACTGACGACTCGTACAGTATCCAGCGGTATAGTTTCAGCTCATACACTGATAATCCGTACACTGACGATCCGTACAGTATCCAGCGGTACACTTCCAGTACGTACAGTGATAAGTCGTACAGTGATAAGTCGTACAGTTCCGACTCGTACAGTTGAAACTCGTACAGTGTTATTTCGTACACCGAATTTTCGTACTTCTCGAAATTTTCGTACAGCTGGGCAATTTTTTAATCATTATTTTTGCGCCGCGCAAAAATAATGATTAACAAATTGCCCGCGCGCGACCTCCCCCCCGCTCGTCAAGGACTCTGTCTCCATATTTCCTAATTGCCGACTGTCGGGATTGATCCCGGGTGATCCGCTGAACAACAGGCACTCCTACCCCTACACCAGTTTCGCGTTCGCGAGTTTCTAAACCTTAAAGACTGAAGCCTACTGGACAGACAAATTTTTACCAGTTATTAGGTATGCACTATACTCTGGGTCTTTTAGGTTCGTGGTCTTAAGTGTGAGCCCATCTCATCGATAAATGTCACGAGCTTAGTATTTCGGGACTAGTATCTACCCGAGGGTATTGGACCCTTTCGCCTTCGAGTTAAGGAATGGCTTTTCAGGCGAGTTGGTTAGGCCAACGATTTTTCACACGTGTGGCACAGGTTCGAGACTCCCTCGAAGAATTACAGCTATCGAAATAGCACCTGCACAAATTTGCCGCGATGTGTGTAAGGAGGCAGCTGTACCGAATAACGCTGTACGAATAAAGCTTGTACCGCTGGATACTGTACGAATGGTCAGTGTACGGCTGGATACTGTACGACTTGTCTCTGTATCTGTGGATACTGTACTGAACGACACTGTATCACTGAAAACTGTACGAGCTGTCACTGCACGACTTATCACTGTACGGCTTGAAACTGTACGAGATACTCCTGTATGAATGAAAGGCGTACCAAATAAGGCCTGTACGAACCCGAGGGTGTACCAGTTGTCACTGTACCAGTTGTCACTCACTCGAGTCGGCGACCACTTCTTCTTCAGAGTCTTTTGGGTCACCACTCTCCTTAATATCCTTAGAGGCAGAGGTCACCGTCTGGACCGGAATATCATCCACAGTATTAGTTAGCGAGTCTCCAACCATACCTGCGAAGTTTGGGTAATCAGCAGCGGCCCTATCATGACCCTGGGCAAGCACCGAACGCTACACGGAGTCCGTCAGACACCGCCATGCGAATCGGTCAGCCGCAATCATGGCAGCGGTACGCATACACATGACACGGCGCTTGCCAGGGCATGATGGGCCCGCGAGACCTGGTCGGTAACAAACCGCACCAGAGCCTCCAACGCAGGTGTGGGTGGGATGGGTTTAAAATCAAATAAAACTGCGAAACCTGACGATGTGCAGTGACCAACCACAGAACGGTTGCAGCACTCTGCTATCTAGCTCGCGAAGCGCCGAGCTGAGCGGACGCGATTGTGCTATTGTCTCCGCCTCGTAACTAAACGCGCCTACTACGTAACCGGTACTTACGCGACCGAATAAGAACTTCATCTGGAGGGTCCGTACGATATCCTTTACGATACGCCAACTTGAATGCTTCAAATTCGTGCTCACCACGGATCTGCACACCATCCATTAGGATGAAGGATGCCATCTCATCCTTCTTAGAAGAGCACCCTTTCAAACCACGGCCAAGTACAATACCTTCCAAACTAGTTCTATCGAGCTGGTTAAGTAGAAAATTAGTCCACACCATAACCGGCCTCGAAGTTAATGAGTTCGAACAAGGAGCTGCTACCAATTGTTGATGGCCTTCTGTGAACCCTTTCGGTTAATATATTCCACGGTCTTCCAGATTAACAACTGGAAACACTGATCCAGACTTGTAGTAATAACAATATCAATAACCACAATGATAGAGAATACCCACTCTCTACCACTATATATAACGACGTAGGTGGTAGATGATAACCACCTATGTAATACGTAATTATAGCTTTACTTAATGATTAATGATTGAATCCACAGCTAGCGTACTAGCGTCAGGATACTTAAGCCACCCACAGAGTGTCCCAAGGACATCAGAATGGGGGAAAAGGAGACAATCTACACAATTGTCGAGACTTCATCATTTGTGTCCTTTTGGGGCGCAACAAAGTCCTTGGGGGGTACAGCCTGTACCGTACAGGGTGCTTGCACTTGGGTAGGTTGCAAGCATAACAGTAGTCAGGGGTGATGCACTCCCTCTGGCTTGGGACGAAGTAGTTAGTCCCAACGGGGAGTTGACCAACCAGACCCGGACCAGGAGGCAGTAGTGGTTGAGCACTGATACCTAGGATGGGACCCTGGTATTGAACTGGTTGAGGGACTTGTGGGTAGGAGCGGCCCTGAGGATACCCGTAGTTAGGGTTTGGTAGACTAGGAGTAGTCGTCGTTGCCGAAAGCGGAGCTTCCCTCTCAACATAGACACTCCCGTCGTAGAATGTAGTGTTCGGGGGCAAGCCACGTGAGTAGTCCCTTATACCAGGGTAAATAGGTCCTGGTGGAAGTCCATAGTCAGGACTGTGAGGCCTGTTACTTCCTAGTCCGGTTGGTGGGAGTTGAGCGCCATAATGTTGAGTAGTACCAACCGGAGCGTACAGCTGTTGAAGACGCTGTATGCCAGGTAGAGTGCCAGTCCCAATATTTGGGTTCTGTACATCAGCACGGTAGTCTCCCAGACCAAACTGTGGGGTCTGGGAATTAGAAGTGTAGTAGTTAGAGCGCTGAGTATCGACGTGCTCGTGGAGTGCTGGTCGATATAGTGAGTGTGGACTTCCCTGGGGACTCCGTTGGGGACCTCGGTGCTGGTAGTGCTCATGGCTTCCATAATATGGTTCAGGCAAACTCGAGGCTTGTGTTGGCTGAGCCATGTTAGGAGATGCAGCCATGATGCTAGGGCCTAGTTGTTGTTGTCGATGTCGACAAGCATAGTCTGGTCCCCAACGGCTAGACCCATTTGCACACTGGCGGGCATAAGCCGAAGGAGGTGACGGACCATCGGCTTCCGGTTGTTGTGGCTGCTGCTCACCAACTGTTGGTGAGCAACACCATGACCTAGTCCAGAGGAGATTTGGCCATGTGGTGGCTGAGCCGGTGAGGATCGTTCAGTACAGTGACAACTCGTAGAAATTGCATTCGTACAAGCTTGATCCGTACAGTTTCCACACGTACAGTCTTGGGCCATACACTGGCGACTCGTACAGTATCCAGCGGTACAGTTTCAGCTCATACAGTGATAGCCCGTACACTGACAACCCATACAGTATCCAGCGGTACACTTCTAGTACGTACAGTGATAAGTCGTACAGTTCCGACTCGTACAGTTGAAACTCGTACAGTGTTATTTCGTACACCGAATTTTCGTACTTCTCGAAATTTCGTACAGCTGGGCAATTTTTTAATCATTATTTTTGCGCCGCGCAAAAATAATGATTAAAAAATTGCCAGGGCGCTCCGCGCGCGACCCCCCGCTTGGCAAGGACTCCGTCCGTATTTCCTAATTGCCGACTGTCGGGATTGATCTCGGGTGATCCGCTGAATAACAGGCGCTCCTACCAGTGCACCAGTTTCGCGTTCGCGAGTTTCTAAACCTTAAAGACTGAAGTCTATTGGACGGACAAATTTTTATCAGTTATTAGCTGTGCACTATACTCTGGGTCTTTTAGGTTCGTGGTCTTAAGTGCGAGCCCCTCTCATCGATAAATGTCACGAGCTTAGTATTTCGGGACTAGTATCTACCCGAGGGTATTGGACCCTTTCGCCTTCGAGTTTAGAAATGGCTTTTCAGTCGAGTTGGTTAGGCCAACGATTTTTCACACATGTGGCACAGGTTCGAGACTCCCTCAAAGAATTACAGCTATCGAAATAGCACCTGCCCAAATTTGCCGCGATTTGCGTGAGGAGGCAGCTGAACCGAATAACACGGTACGAGTGAAGCTTGTACCGCTGAATACTGTACGAATGGTCAGTGTACGGCTGGATACTGTACGACGTGTCACTGTATCTGTGGATACTGTACTGAACGAAACTGTATCGCTGGAAACTGTACGAACTGTCACTGCACGACTCATCACTATACGGCTTGAAGCTGTACTGTACGATTACTTCTCAATCGTTTGTAGGTACTCTGCTGAGGTACTTGATGGCCGTGCGACAAAGGACGCTTTTCTCGCTTACCACGTGAGCTAATCTGCAAGAACTCGTCGATAGATCTGTGGCCCAGATCTTGGGCAGTCTTGATGAGTTTCTGCTGGAACTGCTCTTCATTCTCACAGGACTTGAGTTCTTGGAGAAACAAGCGACCAGTGAGATCGAGGGCGGCACCACGATCAGAGCCAGAGAAACGAGGAGTAGCTTTCACCATATCAGCAAGGAGTACTCGGCGACAGTGCCAACCAATAGTCAGTTTGTGTTCCGTGATGAGAGAATTGAAGAATTTCCGCCCCATTTGAGAAGACTCTTCCCATGGTCGTACAGGGGCATAGCGGTCGCTGTTGCACCAACGGCGTAGGATGACTGTGAACTTCTCTGGTTTTGTAAAGAAAGTGTGGGCAGGGGATATCACCTTGTCGAAAAGCAGAGAGCACTGTTCATACCATTCGACCAACTCAGCACCCAGCTCTTTAACACGGAGTTGTTGAGCCTGCAAATCAGAGAGAGACTCTGCAACTATCATCTCGTCGTGAATGTAGATCCACTAGCCAAATTTGCTCTCAGTCGAGGGCAAGGCAGCATCCTTCAACAGTTCATCGCGAAGGACCTCACTAAAACGGGAAGGCAAAGCCGCCGCAATAGCAAGCAGTTTGAGGGGGCTAGCATCCACTTTGCAACCTTGGGTAGCACGTTGCAAGTTGCGCATGAAGTCTCTATAGTCAAAAACCGGTTTACGGGTTGAGGTCGAGGGCACGCTGAGTCATCTTTGGTGAAGTCAGAATTAACAAGTTGCGTTGTCTATCGCGCATTCAAGAGGAACGTCGCGAACACGCGTGTCGCTCAGTGCTAGCCCATAACTACAATAGCAATAAAGCGAGGAAGGTCAAGGCCTAGATTACGGCCGCTTCTATCTTGGAAGAAAAGACCCTTCCAGCCAACTCCTTTCGGATGGCCAGCACCAAGAACGTATTCCGCAATAGAATATGGAGTAAGCCGACTCAATTCGGCAACCGAAAGGCGCTTGTCAACTTCGTGAGAGACTGTGGTACTAGACTCGACCGTCTGCTGTAACTGATCCCAGATAGAGGGGGACTCAGTCGAAGCCGACCAGGGGTTTATCCAGGTGCGCCACCGCGCACTAAAAGTGCGTGTCCGGGGACTAGGCGTCGAGCTGGGTGCGCCTACCATCCCACAGGAGGCACTTTCGCGCCGCACTCAAAGAGTGCGGGTCCAGTAGTGATTCACTATTACAGTAGTGAATCACTGGTAGTGTGGGCCGTTCGCAGTCACATTCAACTTCTATCAGCGAGATGTTGATCAAAGTTGAACAGTCCATCAGCAGGTCGAGTACCCGTTAGCAGTGATGACTATTAGTGAATTATTGATTGTGAAGAAAGTAGAATTATTGTGGTCGCTTCAATGCTTCTCCAACGTTTCGACTCAGCTTAGCTCAAGTCGCCGCATCTCACGTCCCTTGCGTCAAAGTTAGAACGTTAGGACCTCGGTTGGCCTTCGACGAAGGTTTCTTCTCCTGTCTTTAGTCCTCTTTGAGGACTCCTTGAAGGGGTATCCTTTGCTTCAGACGGCCTTTGTGCCGAGCTCTTTTCTGTGACCGTCACAGCGACAGCGCAGCGTGAGACAACTTGTCTCAGACAAGGCTTTCAAACGCCAGTCTTATGTAACATAGGACTGGCATTCGAAGGCCTTGCATATCAGCAAAGTGACATAGGCTATGTTCGGTTAGAAAAAAGACTTTTTTAAAAAGTCTACTTCCTAGGAGGATCATGTGTTCGCCGAAAGAGCTCGGCTTGGCCCACCCGAGGTGCGCGCATGCTAGAGGCACGAGAAAAGAGTGCGCTGCGAGTGAAACCCTAGATAAAGCCCTGAAGCCGACTGGGGAAGAGTCAGAGGGCTGAGGTGTTT
>JABANP010000643.1:0-25400 GCA_013115135.1 Perkinsus olseni
CCAAAGCCATCTCCGATAGCCACGCCGCCTGAAGAAACGTCACGGCACTTGTGAACGCATAATGGACGGGTAGCGTTCCACCATAGATTTGAGAAGATCCTGGCGATCTCGCTGTGCCGCATAACCTCCTGAAATCGAGCTATTCAACTTATTCGCCCGCAACACGAGTCTCCGCCGACCTGAATTTCCTGATGAGCTTCCGATTTCAATTCGACCCGCGATCGGTGTCAACTTGAGTGGCTCCTGAGTCAACAATAACGACCACCCTATATGGCGAGGCGCCAGGCCTACTCGTGGGGCTTCGGTGAAAGAAGATACGCATTCAGAGACCTCAGTCATGCACTCCAGACTAGCGTCTGGGTCATCGGTGTCAGTCGACTCCGCGATGTAAAGGGACTCTTCTGATTCGATGGACATGTCGGAGATGATCTCGTCATCGACAGCGAGTGGCGTCTCATCCTCTGACGGCACAGCAATCGTTGAGGAATCGTCCGAGGAGCTCGAGGTCGAAAGGGAGCTGCCGGTCGCGCGGCTGATCATTCGTGGGACGGTTAAAGGCAAGTAGTCCATTGCCCAGCCACCGATGGGGACCGGCGGTACCTGGGCAGCACGTAACTTCAAGCGGAGCGAAGCAGGTATGGAAATGATACATTGTAGGGGACCAAAGTGGAGCACGGAGGCTCCTCGAGTGCAGCTTCAAGATCCGAGTCAAAGATCCCCGACGAGGAAGAAGAAGAAACTTCGGAGATCTGCCGAGAGCAGTGAGTAGCCCACAAGCACTCAAAGCCCACCAAGGGATGCATCTCCTCAATCTCATCAGCCAAGGAGGTGTACGGGATGCCTGAGGAAGGGCTGGGAGTGATCCAGTAGGAACGGCACCGCATTACCGGTCATTGTGTCCTCGTAGTCGAAGTAGCGGGGCTGTGTGTTCGCCTCCAACAAGGAGCTCTGAGTAGGACTACTCAAGGGGTGCCCGCTTGGCAACTAGTCTCACCCGGTAGCATGATCGGTGCCCTATACAGGTGTCCGAGTCATCATCCATCGAAGTGCACACGGGCGTCTCCGGGTGGTCATGATGCTGAGATTAGGAGCTTTGATGTGAGGATGGTCCTCCGACCGGTGAGATGTCTACATCTAGGGAGGAAGCGGCATCAACCGTCTTTCGTTTCTTGGTAGCGTTGGTGGCGCAATCGTCGGCATCGTCAAGACCTGAGAGGCACTGAATTACAAGACCGCCAGTGAGTTAGCCCTTCACCTTCAACCCTAGCCGCCTGTGCGATTCTCCTCTTCACGATGGTTGGGCTCTTGCATAAACGCGCCTGCCAAGAAAGGCCAGAGTAGCGGAGAAGCTCAATGGACAAGACGCTACCTCTTCTGGTGCGATGCAGCTGACCACCCCGTCAATGAGGAATTTGAGAGAAGTCATCACTCTGTAGACGGGATTCACACCACGCCACATTGATGAGGAGGATGAGGTCTGAGCCACCACTTGATGATCAACTCACCCGGGTTCGATCCCGAGCAAAGCCATTACCAGCGTTTCTTCGATAATCCTGTGAAAGCTAGCGATGTCAAGGCCCTTATTAGCACGGAGAGGGGAGAGAACATCTGACGCGAAGAGTCAGAGAGGCCTTGGGTGCTTTCAACCCGCCTTACCGAGCTCCAAGCCGAGATCTTGATTGCCGAGCAGAGGGTAGCGTTGGGCGTCGTAAGCGCAGATGACCTGGCATAGAGTAATGTGGTGACGGACCGACTGGAAGCTGCGAAGCTACTGGAATGAGCGATTCATCAAGACGGGGGAGGGGAGTCCTTCGACAGGACGTGATCGACACAGGGAGGCTCAGTGGAGGCTCGACGGGCATGGGCATCTGCTGTAATACAGACAGAGAGAGAGGCAAGGTAACTATCGGCCTACTTGCTGGGTCAGAGGGTGCCTAGGGAGCCACATCTCGACGGTTTCCTGGCACAGATTGCTCCTGATCGGGACACTGGGTTGACCACGACCGAGCGACAGCCCGAACCTGTCCTCCTGTTGCCCGGTCGGCGGGTCAAAAAGACCGATAAGGTCGACACTGAGGCAGCATCAACGTTACTCCGCAGGGGAATGGCGCGCTCACCTAGCGGAGCTTGGAGCCCTCTTGCCGCTGCCGTTGAGGATCCTAACGGGGGGCTCAGCTGACTGCCACCTTAGAGGCGTCCAGAAATCCTCTAAGTCGAAATGTAGGCTCAGAGATCGGCCGTCGAGAGCTTCGTCACAGGAAGTGTGGGACTGCAGAGATACGGTTGACGGGAGGCCGGCGGAGTGATGGACGGCTACCTCCTGCTCGGAGTCGTCATCGGCAGCGGGGAGGACCTCAGAGGGTGGGAGGTCGAAGTCGATGTTGTAGATCCTGGACATGATTTGACTAACCAACTAGACGCTAACCTGGCATGAGGACAGACCGTAGCCTTGGCGGTGAGTGGCGGACTTATTCAACTGGCCGCATCACCCTGCAGTGCAGGCTGACTTCAACTGGCATGCAGCCTCTTCGAGAGTCAGCGGCGCCCTGTTACCAGTCTGGTGAGGGAGCGTGCCTTCCGGTGTACTGTCGCACTGAGGGTTTGGCAGCGGAGCTCTCCCCAGCGAGATGAACGGAGATGATTGTCTCAAGGTACGCATGGGATTCAGACCCTGAGTATTCGACAGATGAAGCCGAGACGTCGGGGATGGAAACTCGACGTATCTTGCGCTGTTGTGCACTTGCAAGAAACTTTTTCCTGTGGCCGGCATCAGTGCCGGCACTAGCATCGAAACGTGAGAGGTTCTTTGGGCTGGTAGGGCGGAAATTCGGGTATCGCGCGGACAGGAGATGAGTATCTTTGAAAGGGCGCAGTCGGCATTGTAATGCATCTGCGTGGGTTAATGCATCATCAGCGACGGCCGTGGCCACCGATGGCTAACGCAAACAGCCTTAAGCCGTCGCCGGCCAAATAGCCTGTCGACAACAGTTCCCCGCGTGTCATACTAGATAGTTGCCTGATGGCTCGATAGACTGGCTTTGTGTATCCTGAGGTCGCCCATGGGGTAGACGCATCTCCGTCACACTCATGTCTCGAGTCGAGCTTAGTGGTATCTTTGCGCTAGATCTTGAGCTCTCACAATGATGGAGGATCTTTTCAGTTTGGAGAGGTTGTTTGGCATCTAAGCTTGAAGATGCGCTTCAGCAAGAGGCTCGCCTTGGCGATGCAAGAAGGCACTTTGCCTTACCTCTCTCAGAAGACCATCAAACACCATCTAGTAGGACTGGAGAAGCTTGCTAAGACCTTTGCCAAGCAGAATGTACTACCGCCAGCGCGTGTCCGTAACTCTGTGTACTTTTGCTGCTTACAGGAACTCCTTGGGACCGAGTCGATGGCGTCCCTCATCATTTTCGTAAACACTGAACGAGCCAGGTATGTTAGGGGTTGTTTCCATCCGATTTGAGTGTTCTTTGCCTTAGGTATGGTATCCCCCAGAGGGACGTGTTGTTGACGCTAGAAGAGATTCGATATCAGGATGGGGAGATGTTCAGTGTCGTTGACAGGGACATTGAGTGCATCAAAGGAGCGATAGAGGAGCTCGAAGTCACTCTAATGCATGAAGTACGTCCCTTCGTTGCATTCTCGTGTTGTCAGGATTTTTATGCTTTTTCTATCAGATTACGCAATGGATATCCAATGCTAATCACGGTGGCCTCCTCTTGGCCGAACGACAGGTGGAATGTGCTCCACAGAAGAATGGCCAGAAGCTAGCCCAGGCTTTGGTAATAGTGATTGATGGGCGAACTTCTCCCTTCAGTTTAGCGGGACTTCTTTCCTCGCAGGTGTCGTATCATGTGAAGTCTCTTGGCACCGAGGCTGCCTGCTCATGGGTCGAGTCGTATGTGAGAAGCTACTCTACTTTTCATGAGCACCTTACCAAGTTGATGGACTACGTCGACGTCAACTTGGCCGGCTTCCGGAAGTTGCTCAAGCGCCACGACAAGAACATACCGAAAATCTTCCACGCTAGAGACACCCCCTTCCTCGGGTAAGCTCCTCGGCAGTTCCTGGTCTCAAGTCATCGCCGTTTGCTTCCATTAGGTTCCATTCTATCGTCACAAGAGTGACTATGAAGGTGTTTGTGGTCGCCGTGAAGATCCACACGCTGCTGAGGGAGTGTTTGGACGAGATTGATCGGCAGGCTCAGAGCTCATCGCCCTCCTCTGAGGTCGAGGCACTGAGGTCTCTCCTAGGTGAGCCTACTATGGGCCAACGCGGCCTTGTCGACGGTGTCTGCTTCAGGTCCAGTACCTTCGCTTGGTGCGGAAACAGCGACGGTGGCGCATCTTCACTTCCCGAACCTCTTCGAGCCGGTCGATGATGCCCAAGATGCTCAGCAGCAGCCTCATTACGAGCTGCGTGTGTGTAGCGCGGAGACACTCCAGTTGCCGACGCTAGACGGTAGTTCTGGCAACTGAGTGGCCGCTCTGGCCTGGGTTTATGAACTGCTCAAGATTGCTGCATGTTAGTAGTGAAGCCACGTGTAAACTCACTAGAGTACGTCGTCCATTCGGATGAGGGGCTAGTCGTGATGGGTCGATGCCTAGAGCTTCTCCGGGGGTTCATGCTGCCCGGGTGGCCTCTTTTTGCTGTTGGTTTCGCTCACAGCGGAGGGTTGTATGGTTTTGAATCATTGCTTGCGTTCGGAGGGGAGAGGAGTACCTCTCAGGTTTTCCTCTGGTAGGGTTATCACATTTTCATTTATCATGACCGATACAACTGCTACTGACAGCAAGATACCTACTAAGGTTACCGTCGAGGAGGCGGCCAAGGCTAAGGTAGACGAGGCTGCAGCTAAGGTCCCGACTAAGGCTGAGGTCGAGGAGGCCGCCAAGGGTAAAATCGACGAGGCTTCCGCTAGCGTGGACGCGGCCAAGGCTCAAGTCGAGGAGGCTGCCAAGTCCAAGGTCGACGAGGCTTCCGCTAGCGTGGACGCTGCTAAGGCCAAGGTCGACGAGGCTGCCAAGTCCAAGGTTGACGAGGCTTCCGCTAGCGTGGAGTCGGCCAAGGCTCAATTGAAGGAGGCTGCGACTAAGGTGGAGCTTCCTAAGGGCGCCACTGACCAGAAGGCCGCCGCTCCTGAACAGGACGATGGTATGGATCATACTCCTACTGAGGATATGAACAAGCTCGTTCACTTTAATGCATTGGAGCCCTCTCATGTGGGCACTATCAAGGACGTCTCTGCCTCCAATAAGCTTATCCAGAGGAAGTACGCCCCTAAGGACTTCCACTGGTCGAAGTCCGCTGAGATCCACAGAATCAGAAGGAAGCAGATCGTCGAAGCGTAAGTGCTCTTGGTGGCTCTTGTTGTTATCGTCATCGTCGTTGCTGCTTTGTTCAGTCACCCGGAGATCCTCAAGGTGCAGGGTGCCGATAACCGCGAGGCCATCTTTGCCACCGTCACCGTCCTCATACAGTTCTTCATGTGTATCCTCGTTAGGAACTGGTCATGGCCGAAGGTCATCCTGGCCACTTGGGTAGGCGTCCTGTACTCAGCTAGAGTTGATGACATTGCCGGTCTTTTCAGCTCGTCTCTGGCACCATGGAGCACTCCATCGTCATGGGTGGCCACGAGCTGTCTCACGATATGTTCTTCAAGACTAGGTTCTACAACAGGCTCTTCTCGTAAGTCCCATCTCAGCGCTCGCCTCGCTGTGATGTCTTCCTTGTCATTAGTCTCTTCTTGAACCTTCCCGTTGGTGTCGCTATGATGGCTACCTTCAGAAGATACCATCTCGATCATCACTCCTCGCAGGTAGGAAGATTCACTCGGATCCTCGCGCTGTTCCCAATTGTGTATGATCTCAGGGAGTCCCCAATATCGATGTGGACCTTCCCACTCGCTTCGAGGCTAACCTTTTCCAGCACAAGCTCGGCAAGTTCGTCTGGGCCCTCTTCCAGCCATTCTTCTACGGTCTGAGGCCCCTCATTGTCCATCCCCTTCCCATGAACTTATACGAGTTCGTCAACTGGTTGGTGCAGCTGCCGTTTGATATACTCGTCGTGAAGTACCTCGGCTGGAAGTCCTTCTTCTACTTTATTGGTGGTCTCTTCATGGGCCTGAGTATCTTCAACCCCATCTCCGCTCACTTCATCGCTGAGCATTATGAGTTTGTCTATGGCCAGGAGACCTACAGCTACTACGGCCCTCTCAACTTCATCGTCTACAATGTCGGGTAAGATGACAGCGGATTGAGTCCCTCTGTAGCTGTTCATCGTGCTTCCCCCTTCAGACTTCATAATGAGCATCATGACTTCCCGAATGTTGCAGGCTCCAACCTGTGGAGGGTGAAGGAGATCGCTCCTGAGTGGTAGGACTGGTGGTGATGCAAACAGCAGTGATGAGAGTCACTGTTCTGCCCTACTGTAGGTACGACATGCCCAGCTACACTTCCTGGACCAAGGTCCTCTATCAGTTCATCACCGGCGAGAATATGAATCTGTAATATCAAGCGGCCCCTCGCTGTCGATTCATCTGTCTGCTGTCAGGTATTGCCGTGTCATGCGCGAGCACGCGTAAGGCCCCGCCACTGAGAAGACAGCGTTGCTAGCTTTGTTTAGAATGACCATACCTGTGTTCGGTCTATTATCCCTTCTGAGTGACCTCGCCTCACCGCCCTGTTGTTCATTGGGCATATCCTCATTCTTGTTCCTAATGTCAAGCTGCCGTATTGCCAGGCAGTAGTTTCCTATTCTTCGAAGTGTATCTTTTACAGCTTACTAACCAGGAGTTTCATCACCCTTGTCGTCGTTTGGTTATAAATTCTACGTCACTTGGGGAGGGTCGTGGGAGTAGTCGACGATTGCTCAATGGGGAGGCTTAAAGCAGCTGTGAGGGGCACTCTGTCCGCCTTCTTATTGGAATCACTTCGAACGACCTGCGATAAACTCAGAAGGTTAGAACGAAAGAGGATGTTGCTGTGCAGAGACTCAATTCACCCGTGCTAAGGTTTTATGGGCAGCTGACGAATCTTTCCTCTATTCACTGGTAGGGATAGCAGGATTCCGAGTCGCTCCTACCATACCTAATTTCTGGATGTAGATGGCACTGTGATGAGCATTATCGATGTTAAGGAAACCGATCTGATGTTATGATCTTCGAGATTATATTTGGTCGACTGGGATGGACCACGGCAGAGGCTGACAAACCTGAAGTTGTTCCCACTACCGTGTCGGCAGACGGTAAGTTTCCATTCGAAGTGTATCTTGTACAGTTCGAGCCCATCAGGGCTTTCGTTCCGATGTTATTGTGGTTTTGTTATCATTTCAATTCTACGTTGGCGGGACGCTGAGATCTGAGATGCCGGGTTCGACCTGAATACGGATAGCATCCGATGGCGACTGTCTAGTCTCTAACAGCTATCGGTCTTTCGTGGCTGCACTACACCCTTCTAAGCTCTTGTAGGATGGTCCGGGACATCGATGGCCCTCACATAGCGGCTCTCCGTATGCAGCTGTTGGAGCATCGAGCCAACGCTGCTTTGCCTGAGTGCCTGGAAGACCTCATCTGGGCTTATCTCCTACCGATCACCATCAATTCGCCGGATACATGCGTCCAGAACACATTTCGTCTCCCCGCTAGTTTCAAGCCCATCGCTTCGTCTTTCATATCTGAGCCTACTGATGGTATCTTTGGTGTATGGGAGGAAGATACAAATAAGGTCGCCCGTATCGCTCTCGGGACAGGATCGACCCCTGGCCAGTCCCTCGAGAATACTGGAGAGGCTCTGTTTGATGCCGGAAGTGAGGTCATCGCAGCCGTGCCCCTGAATGAGGATGTCTACTACGTTACCTCTGCCTCGCCTAAAGTTCTGCACCGCCGAGGGTTGCTCGAGAGTGGCTAATATGAGTTGGTCTCGTCTCTGGCTATGCCTCGGTCTATACGAGAGCTCAAGCTGGCGAGTGGCCGTATCTTCCTGCTCCTCGAGGGAGCCAGTGAGCTTTACAGGGTGACACATCACCTTTCCATGAATATCGAAATGGTTGGTAAGCTTCCTCTAGGCGGCAGTACCGTCCCCCGATCCGGCCTGGTCAGGATGACCACCGTGATACCATACAAGATGTGTTGATGGAAGGCGACCGCGTCACTTGTGTGTTGTTCGTTCCACAGGAGAGCAGCCTCGGCGTTTGGCGTCCCGATGGCTTCGTCTTTAAGGCTGTTCAAGCCCCAAGACTCTGCTGCTGTCGCTTCGTTCCGCGGACTAATGGTACTGTGGTGACTGGGATATTCGGTGGTTCCTGGGGACGCAGCTTCAGCGTACACGAGATCTTCGAAAACAAGGTCTCGATGTGTGCCTTCGCCGCGAGGGAAAGCCGCGTGATATCGGTTGCCGTTTCGTCTGACCGGCGAGTATCAGTTTCTCTGTGGAAAGAGAAAGAGGGGCAGTCGTATGGAACGGTGGTCAGGACGGTAACACTCAGTCGTAGCGGAGCGAAGACGTATAATCACGGATTCATTTACCGCCCGAGGTCGATTGATACTGATAGAAGCCAGGCTCATTATTATGCCGCTGCGGCCCAAGACCGTGTACGTCATGACGACACTTCTGACGATTCGGACCTTGACGAAGTTATCTATGGTAATATCTTTGACGATTCAGGCCCCGACGAAGTTGTCTATGACGATATCTTCATAGAGCCGAGTCCCGACGAGGTTGTCTATGATGATATCTTTGTGGACTCGGGCCCCGACGAGGTTGTCTATGATGATATCTTTTTGGATGCGGGCCCCGACGAGGTTGTCTATGATGATATCTTTTTGGATGCGGGCCCCGACGAGGTTGTCTATGATGATGTCTTCGTGGACTCGGGCCCCGACGAGGTTGTCTATGATGATATCTTTGTGGACTCGGGCCCCGACGAGGTTGTCTATGATGATATCTTTTTGGATGCGGGCCCCGACGAGGTTGTCTATGATGATATCTTTGTGGACTCGGGCCCCGACGAGGTTGTCTATGATGATATCTTTTTGGATGCGGGCCCTGACGAGGTTTTCTATGATGATATCTTCGTCGATTCAGGTCCCGATTATTAGCGGAACCGCTCCGCCTTGAGCTTCAGTAGCTCACCCGAATGGACCAAGGCGTATCCCGCACGTGGGAAGGGGTCAGGTTACTACTGTTGATGATATGCAGCAACGATCTCTCTAAAAGTACAGAAAGATGTGTAACTTGGAATCATATCCGCAGTTTCAGTGTTTGACTTTTATAAGGGAGGATTCCCGCCGGGAGGCTCGGTTGAGTTTGCGAGGGTAGAGGGACGGGCCTACAACCTACGTAGAGGTGGGAGTCGTCGCCGTCAGTAGAGTTAGGTGCGATTTACTGAGCTGGGTTTGTAGGTTACTGTGTATCTACTACAGGCGTGGTACGGTGAACACCGTGAAGGGTGTCCCAAGGCAGTATTCCCATCGGCGATGAAGATCGGACCAGGTAGGCTCAATATCATGGAAAATTGGAGACCAGAGTTTCGCAGACTCTCGAGATGTGCAACCTCGAAGACCGCGGAACGAACTTCGAGGAGCTCCTATGCTCAGCCGCAAAGCTGTCTTCTCTTACTTCTTTTCAACCCCTGTTTTGCTCATGGAAACGTCAATCGTGACAGGAGCCTCTGAAAGGGGTCGCAAGAAAACTGAAGTTTCTATTAGTGGTATAGGAGTTGAACGGGTGTTGTTTAGTTATCAATCTCAATTTTATGCTTTGAGGGGATTCAGTGGATCTCAGGCGGATGCGTGCGAGTTGTGGTAGAAGAATACGAAAGCGTTGAGAATTCTGAAGTTCAGAGGCTCCCGATCAAATCAGTCGCTCTGAGCGGCTGTCACCTTCCGTGTGGATGGTCATCCATCAAGGCCACTCTGGACTCCTTTAGCTAGGATTATTGAGTTGAATGGCCCGAGACGTCAGCGCCCCCCACTTGGCAGCTCTCCGTATGCAGCTGTTGGAGAGGCAGTCGAATACCCTGCCCGAGGCCCTGGAATCCCTCATCTGGGACTGCTTCCTACCGCTTACGGTTAACGGGCCGGACAAATGCGTCCGAGAGAAGCTCTACCAGCTGCCACTCAAGTTCGAGCCCATCGCATCCTCGTCCCTCTTTAATCCTACCGGCTGGCTAACGGGTATATGGGAACATGGTAAGAAGATTGTTCGTATCGGTCCCGGAGCTAAACGCGCTTACGGCCCCTTTGGTCGAGCGCGTGGACAGGTTGGAGAAGTAGCTTCTGACATCGGAAGTGAAGTAGCTGACGTTTTGTTGCTAGGCGAGGACCTCTATTATACTACCTCCGAGAACGTACTGCACTGGAGTCGATTGGCTGCAAACGGCAAGTACGAGGTGATGTCGTCGTTGGACATGCCTGAGCCTGTCAGTGAGCTCAAGACGGCAGATGGACATCTCTTTGTACTTCTCGAGACCGGTGACCTCCGCATGGTGACCTTCAGTCCGTCGATGGGCAGCAAGCTCGTTTGTACACTGCCCGTGAGCGGCGACTCTTCCATAAGTGATGGTAGTGAGAGAGCTGACGCAGCCTGGGTAATGGCGAGGCTCGACAGAGTGGTCGACGACCTCCTCAAAGATCGAAGTGACTTCTTGCAGGATGTGTTGGTTACAGACGGTCGCGTCACTCATGTGTTGTTCGCCCCAGGTGAACGGCGCCTTTGCCTCTGGCGTCCCGATGGCGGAATCTTCGAGGTTGGTGTTCCGGAGTTCTGCTGCTGTCGGTTTGTTCCACGTACTAATGGCACTGTGGTGGCTGGGGTATTTGGTAACGACAGGAGAAGTGGTTTCAACATCTGCAATATCTATGAGGGCAAGGTCCCGGCGATGTCCCTCGACGCCGAGAAGGGTCGTGTGATATCGGTTGTCATCTCTCCTGACTGGCAAGTATCAGTTGTGACCTACAACGATACCGCCCCTCAAGGCTCCAGGGGGGCGGCTACTACTATTAAACTCAGTCGTACCGGTGCCAAGGCCTATGACCACGGCTTCAACTCTCATATCAAAGATGAGTATTATAACGATTCAATCGAAGGGTACGATTCTGATGCAGAGGCTGAGCTGCTAGGCCTCGGCAGCGGCTACAGTGGGGGGTATGATTATTATGATGACTATGATGATGGTTGGTGAGTTGCGGAAGAAGTGGTATTATCGAATGGAATCTTTATTTGTTTGTAAGGATGGAAGAGTTTTTTCTAGGAACTGAGATCGTGACTTTTCAAATTTTCACGGGGAATATTCCGCAACATCACTCGAGCGGCTTATGTGTTTCCTTCTGATCAGCGAATTGTCGCAGCCCTGATCATTGATTGGTGGTGTTGAGTTGAACTTCAACTGTTGAAGAGGGACCCTCTTAGAGGGTTTTCTTCTATGACCTCGTCCGGTTGGGCATCGCCAAGAACATCAGAGAGTAGCATGGCATGCCCGTTGTTTGCTGAGCGGCAACCTTCATCGATCGTTTGCCGTGTTGGACGCGACATTGTTTTTCACCAGGAGTCGCTAGAGTCGTACTGGGGCGTTTCCGCGATCGACCAAGGCTCTCGAACGTTTCATTCCCCGTTTCGAATCCCTCACTCGCGGCGAGTGAGGGCAAGTCACTTGCCCGCTCAGTCTATGCTTCTCGTGGAGCGCCGAATTGATAATCTATCTCGGTCAACACAAGCTCTTAAGTAGTCCAAGATCCGAACCCCTCCCTTCATGATTAGTAGGCCACACGAAGATATCCGAGAGAAGTTCTACTATACAGGCCCGAGATGGAGCCTGCTAGCGTGCTCGTGCATTTCCGCTGCTATCGGCGACACCTGAGCTCTTCGGTGACAATCCGATGAGAGCATTGCTGCTGGCTTATTTTTGTGGATAGACGCGTGCCTGTGGTATGCTACGGATATACATTACGTTCTAACGGGTGACACGTTACAAGGCGCCGACATGGAATCATAAAAGGACTGATACGACAACCAAACGATACCTTGCGCAGGCTGTGCAGTTATGACGCGCATGCGTGCGAATTATGGTCAAAAAGCTGGAGAAAAGCTTCAAGAGCGCCGTCGGATAGATTTATAAGTGATATCAAGTTGATTAGAGCTGTAAAGTAAGTTTCAGACTGTTCACTGGGGGGGGCATCCATCCGCCACTGTAGCACCACTCGTGGACTGCGACTGACGGGATTCTTTCAGATTCAACTACGATGGCCCGAGACGTCAGCGCCCCCCACTTGGCGGCTCTCCGCATGCAGCTGTTGGAGAGGCAGTCGAATACCCTGCCCGAGGCCGTGGAATCCCTCATCTGGGACTGCTTCCTACCGCTCACGGTTAACGGGCCTGACAAATGCGTCCGAGAAAAGCTCTACCAGCTGCCACTCAAGTTCGAGCCCATCGCATCCTCGTCCCTCTTTAATCCTACCGGCTGGCTAACGGGTATATGGGAACATGACAAGAGGGTTGTTCGTATCGGTCCCGGAGCTAGACGCGCTTACGGCCCCTTTGGGCGGGCGCGTGGACAGGTTGGAGAAGCAGCTTCTGGTATTAAGGAAGAGGTATTGCATGCAGTGATACTGAACACGGACCTCTACTACGTTACGCTTCACATGAGAAGTGTCCTGCAGTGGCAACGATTGCACGGTCACGACGACTATGATGTTATGCCATCTCTAATCATGTCCGAAACTCTCCAGTTTGTATCGAAGTTGTGGGAAAACTGACTGGCGTGACGTTTGTTCGTTCACCCCTAATTCTCCGAGACAGGTTCCGCAATCACATCTTGCAGGACGTCTTGATCGGAGCTGGTCATGTAACGCATGTATTGTTCGTCCCAGGCGATCACCGTCTTTTTATCTGGCGCCCCGACGATGACGTTTTCGAGACTAATGTGCCGATGCTTTGCTGCTGTCGGTTTGTTCCAAGCACTAACGGAACCGTGGTGGCAGGGGTATTTGGCGATTATGGAGAACGCGGCTTCAATATTTTCAATATTTATGAGAACAAGGTCCCGGGGATGTCCCTCGACGCCGAGAAGGGTCGTGTGAGTTCGGTTGTCATCTCTCCGGACTGGCAAGTATCGGGTATGACCTACAACGATACCGCCCCTCAAGGCTCCAGGGGGGCGGCTACTACTATTAAACTCAGTCGTACCGGTGCCGAGACCTATGACCACGGCTTCAACTACCGCACAATAGGTGATTCAGTCGATGGATACGATTCTGATGGCGACTCCTGGGATGGGACTGGCAGTGGATTGTCCAGTATCTACGATTATTTCGATTTCCGTAACGACCCCCGGTGAGGTGTGGTGAATTGTAGGTACCTTGTCTGCTCGGGGAGGGGGCTAGACAGCAGGACGATTCCTGGAGGAGAAGTCCTTTCCAACGAGGAATGATTATTCTGAGCTGTGCACTCGAGGGCACACTTGCGAGGAGGCTTATTTCAAGATTGTTCGATGTCAATTCGTAACAGGTCGATTGTTGCATCAGGGGTTTTTCTCATAACCTCCTGTCGTGTTGCGGTCTATCGAATCCTGGCCATTAGCTATAGTATTATACTGTTAGTACGTGATACGAACTCCCAACGGGGTGAAAGTAGTTCTCTCGTGTAGCTATCACCGTCGGTGGACCAGACGAATGAAGCATATTCTCTCTGGAGAGCCTTCAAGATCCAGCTTCATAGGCAGCTGTCGGCTCAGGTCGGCTTGGATGCCCGTGCGCCTCTGATTCCGTAAGACTGGAGTATGTAGTTATCATTTTTATCATGTCGGCTGAAATGGCTTCCGTAGTGGGATTCACGTCAGATGATGTGGACGAGCGCCCGAGGCCGACGCAACACGTCAATGCCTCTCACTTGGCGGCCCTCCGAGTACAACTCCTAGAGGACCGATCGGGCAGCTTCCCAGAGTGTCTGGAGAGCCTCATCTGGGCCTACCTTCTACCTTTGACGATCAATGGCCCGGACAAGTGTGTCCGGGTGAACATCTACGACCTACCAGTCGAGTTCGAGCCCCTTGCGTCTCCGTGTATTTTCGATCCCTCAGTCCCCCTCCTAGGAGCGTGGGAGACGGGCTTCGTTGTCGCTCATGGCGGACGTCCAAGGCGGATCGCCCGTCTCAGCCCGGGGGCCGGAACACCTGACTTCCCCTTCGGTCGGTCTCGTGATGGAGTTGCTGAATCTCACGCCGGTATGGAAGATGAGGTATCCGATGCTGCCGTGATAGGCAATAATCTTTACTACGTTACTACCGACTCACAAGACGTCCTGAACTGGTGGCAACTGGCGGCTGATGGTGGCGACTATCAGTTGAGGCCATCCCTTCGCGTACCCGGACGTATTAATGAGTTGAAGTTAACTGGTGGACACCTGTTCTTGTTAATTGGCTTTGAGCTCTATCTGCTGGTCCTTGATCCTGGAATGGGAGTGGAGCTCGTCTGCGAACTACCTCCTCACGACGACTCTCCCACAGGCGAAGAAGGAAACGTTACGGAACGCATGATGAAATCGTTCGACGATCTTTTCAACCACGGCGCGATTGACGTCGTCCAGGACGTGTTGGTTCGAGATGGTCGTGTCACCCATGTGCTGTTCACGCGTGGCCATCATAATCTCTGCATTCTCCGTCCAGATGGGTTCATCTTCGAGGCTTCTGTGCCGGGGTATTCCTGCTGTCGGTTTGTGCCTCACACTAATGGTACTGTGGTGGCCGGGGTATTCGGTGACTGCATGAGCCATGGCTTCAACGTTTACAACATTTATGAGGACAAGGTCCCCGCGATATCCCTGGACATGGGAAATGGCCCTGTTCTCTCGATTGTTATCTCGTCAGATTGGAGAGTCTCAGTTGTTGCCTACAACAGAGACATGCTGTCGAGTGTGTCGGTCACCAACATCAGGCTCAGTCGCGTTGGCATCGAGACCGATGATTATGGGTTTAACTCAGACACTGATGGTTACACTTACTGTACGCGAGGAATTTGCCGTGAGCCTCCGTTCTAATCTGTGAGTATCATGAGAAGGGCGTTGGTGAGGAAATCCAGACTCAATGCTGCAGCTGTTTCAGTGGCGTGACGTCTTCGTTGATCTGAGGCTTAGTTCGACTGAGTAGTGGTTATCTTCTGATGATCTCTGAAGAAATCCCTCGCTCATCTGAAGGTCCCAGCTGATAGACCCGCCAGGAGCGCTTACCTGTGCTAACTCGAGCGTATGTGCCAATTTCTATCGTATCCGTGTGGCATTGTGTTGGTGCCTTCCCGACCTTGGCGACACGATGGAGTTGCATCGTGGAAGGCGTGGAAAGTTTCACGCGCAACACGCATTAGGTTAATAACGCCTGAGCCTATCGTTGAGCTCAAGAGGGCAGATGGACATCTCTTTGTACTTCTCGAGACCGGTGACCTCCGCATGGTGACCTTCAGTCCGTCAATGGGCAGCAAGCTCGTTTGTACACTGCCCGTGAGCGGCGACTCTTCAATAAGTGACGGTAGTGAGAGAGCTGATGCAGCCTGGGTAATGGCGAGGCTCGACCGAGTGGTCGAAGATTAGGGTTACGTCTTACAGCCTGTAAGTTACAGGATGTGTTGTTGGTGACAGTCGGCCGCGTCACATGCATGTTATCCGCACCAGCGCAAGGTGGCGTCGATGCCTCGGACGCCAAGAAGGGTCCTGTGGTTTGGATTTCCATCTCTCCCGACTGTTATTTCAGCAGAGCTGGTTCAATCGTGGCAAGTGTGTGAATGAGCACATGGGAGGTGTCATAGGAAGGCTAGCTGAGAGGACGGTTATCGTATAGCCACGGGAATATATCCGAGGCCATGCCGGTCTGGCTCTTCTCGACAGTACTAGACCCTAATTTGAGGTTTCCTACGGGTCTGCAGCAAATTTTCAAACATGGTCGAGTAGTACGTATCCGATAATCGTTCTCTGCCCAACGCAGGTCCTACGCGGCGAATTGAGGACTTTTGGATATAATGGACCTTTCGCCTCTCTCTGCATGGTTGCGTACTGGGTGATTCTCTCTGAGGCGTAGCTGCTGCTCCAATTCATCCATCTCAATGGCTCCGTCAGTGAAGGCCAAGTCAGCGGACACGGACGAATGTCTGATGTTACCGGCAGAGATGAAGATGGTGAAGCCATCAGAGGAGAAGGAGGGAGACCGGACCCCCACGGCGGAGATGAACCGTTTGGTACACTACGACGTGCTGGAAGCCTCGGAATGCAGTGAGGGGAATCAATGTGAAGGCCGGTGGCGTATTCGCTCTTGTTTAGAACCCGTGAAGGACGTCTCGGCCCATGCCGACGAGATACAGCGAAGATTCGCACCTGCCGATTTCCATTAGTCCAAGACTCCGGAACTACATAAAATACGGAGGAAGAAGATTTTGAAAGCGTAATACGGTGCACCGCTCAGCGCGACGCGGCTGCATTTCGGGAGTCGCTCAGGCATCCCGAAATCCTGAAGGTTCAAGGCCCCGACCCGCTGGCCGCGGTATTCTGTACGGTAACGGTGTTCATCCAACTCGTCATGTGCTACGCAGTCCAAGAATGGTCCTGGCCAAACCTTTTGATAGTGACATATGTGAGCTACGTTCCCTCAGTCACTCATGCGCCTGTCGCCACTATGTGAAGTATGCCCTAATACTGGTGTGATCAGGTGGTGTCTGGGACGATGAATCACTCCTTGGTCCTGGCGATGCATGAGTTGTCTCATGACCTGTTCTTCAAGTCTAAACTGCTGAATAAGGTTTTCTCGTAAGAACAACGGGCGTCTCCGTCTGAGAAATAATTGTTAGAAAACTGCACCATCCGAGAATCGAACTCGGGTCACAACGATGGCAACGTTGTATTCTACCACTAGACCAATGGTGCTGATGACTATAAAGTGTTCTTGCCACAATCTCCGGTCGAATTTCCGCGTCGCAAACGGTTCTTTTTGATGGTGTTGTTCTTCGACCAAACCTATGTATTGTTCGCAGCTGACTTCCTTCGTTCAGTGTCTTCTGCAATCTCCCTACTGGCGTCGCCTCTGCGGCCACATTTCGAAGATACCACCTGGAGCATCATTCGTCACAAGTAGTGCATGCGTGCAGCCGACCAGAGGAACGCGATGGCATTACGAGATTCGGGATCCCAGACTTTCATTCGACCGACTTGCGGTCTCTCCCTTGCGGTCCCTCCCTATTTTCTTCCACGCATCGCGTAGTGAGTCGGGCGTTTGTCATGCTGAACTATCTTGACGAGTACTTACATGAGAGGTTCGATTTATTGACCTCACATCTTCTCAGGGTGTGGACAAGATCGACGTGGACATCCCGACGCATGCGGAGGCCAAGCTCTTTCGCTCGGTGTTGGGCCGATTCGTGTGGGCGCTCTTCCAGCCGGTATTCTACGGGCTGCGTCCTATGGTGGTCCGTCCTTTACCTATGGTCAAGTACGAGGCCATCAATTGGTTGGTGCAACTTGCATTCGACATCGCGGTGCTGAAGTCCCTCGGGCTGAAGTCTTTCTTCTATCTCCTTTGGGGAAGCTTCTTCGGGCTCGGACTGCACCCGATCTCCGGTCACTTCATTGCGGAGCATTTGGAGGCCGTGTACGGTCAGGAGACGTTCAGCTACTACGGCCCGCTCAACCTGTTGGCCTATAACGTCGGGTAGGGTGCCTCATCCCGAAGGTGCGTTCATTCGATCAATCGCCTCAGGTACCATAATGAGCATCACGACTTCCCGACTGTCGTCGGTCGTGATCTCCGGGTGACCCGGTTAGGCTCATCACAGTTTGGTAATATCAACAATCTCTGTGAAATCACACTCAGAATGGTGAATTCAACCATGGTTGTTAGAAGTAACTACGCTGGTGTACTATCATCGGAGGTCGCTATTCTCAACGAATGATGGTATACACAAGTCTCATTTGCTACTTCCCAACTTGCCTCCTGGTCGACAAGAGCCGAGATATGAAATTCTGAACATCCAGAGCAGTGAATCTCCCGCACCCAATCCACCGCCGTGAGAACTCAAAGCACGCAGTCGACTGAGAAACATATACAATGGGCAACATGTATTCAATATGGGGAATTGAACTTTGGGCAAATATTCTCCCGCGATATGGGGCCCATATGGGCCATATTATGGGCACAGGTCCTGTGCCAGAGGTTTTCTTCTGCGTAACCCTTGCAAAGGATATGACCGATGTTAGTCCTCATCAGGCTCCGGTACACGGATGATCTCGCCAACGGAGTCTGGATCAACAGGCTTCGGGATAACATCATACTCAGAGCTTGCGCTTGAAAATGACGAAGATGGGTTACAATCGGGATCGACTGGTTTCGCAACATCTTCATAGCTGCAACTTTCACTCGTACATGATACAGACGACATCGATAGCTCTCGAGCAGATTGTCCCGAACAGCTCTCTTCCGAGCGCGGTATGGTATCTGGATCTATAGGCCGGATGACCTCTGTTGCGCTGCTCTCGCTATCAGAGCTCTCTGCAATTCCAGACGGTTGGTGATCGGGATATGCCACTTTCACTGTTCCGCCGGAGCCTACGCTGCCTTCGTCTGAGGGCTCGGACCTGTCCGGAGCTGAGGTAGAGATCAAACTACCGCTTGCATTATCGTTCGAGAAGCTCATACCTGGAGGTGCCGAAACACCGCTGGTGTGCCGGCCTAGAACCCCTTTCTTCTTGGAAGGGGGACCCTTTCTGACTGTCGACACTTTGCGGTTGGCATAAAATCTGCCACACAAGCCGATTGAAAGAGGGTTCCAGGATTACTGTCACAGATTAAGCTTGTGAACACAGGCTCACTTCTTCTTCAGTTCACAAGACACTTCGGCCGCGAAACAGTGGCTACAGCTCCCACTGTCATGAAACTGTTTGCAGTTGCATGTCGACAGTACGCGCTCGTCCACGGCGTTTCCAGACTCATCTTCCAGCCTCACGTCAAGAGGGACGGAGATGAGATGGTACTTGAAGTACTGTTGTTTGACGTCGTCCACTGTTCTCAAGTTTTCGATACCTGAAACGAGTTCTCAAAGCGTGCATGACCAGTATTCAGCTGGGAATATACATTACCAGTGCCTGCTTCTCCTTCGAACAGGCTTGAGAGAAACCACGTTATCGGTTCATCGTTGAACGAGTCGCTCCCATCAGAGACCAGGCCAGATCGGCAAAGGAAAAATCTGGCCTCGATATTCTCTTCTTCAAACAACACCTCCACTTCGTCGGTGACCTGAATCGAAGCACTGAAACCGCTGAAAAAAACCATATCGCGATACGATATCGGCGATAATGCTGGTATCACCATCTTGTTGACCTGCCAACCAGCCTACCTCTTTCAGCTTCTTCGAGTTGACCAGTGATGTACCGGAGACCTTCATAGCTGAGGTATATCCTGTCTGCTGGATTTTCTCAGGCCTTCTCACGAAATGAGGGCCCTCATGAAGATCCTCGAGAACCTGAAATTGATCAATCGCGCTCTTCTATACAAGTTCCACAAGCACTCTAGCTATATGGTATTTCGTATATATGGTAGCTAGGTATTTCGAAAGTTGTTCTGTTATACGGCACACGCATACTCACCATGACGATGTTGCTCACGAACTGTGCGAGGTTGAGTCTTTCATCATTCAGGCAGTTAGAGATTTTTTTGTGCCAACTCTCGACTACGTTCGTGGTAACCTGAGATGACCCAGTATCTGTATCACAGTTGCCAATCACGTCGTTGATTACCTGTGCATTGGTGAGACCTTCAGGTGAGAAGAACAAGTTGGGATACCCATATTTGGAGGGGTCCAGTGTCCTTGAGATACGCCTCGGCAGTGTCACTCATCTCTTTTGCCTGCTCGATAAGGGCGGAGCACAACACCCGGTAAACTTCATCTGTGGGGCTTGTGTGAAGTAAATACAAGCTCCTTTTCACCTGCCCCAAAACATCAAAACCACGAGGGAGCAAGCAATTAGGTCTCTACTCTACGAAAGCGTTCATATCGAGGCCGTACCAGATCGTAGGCAGTGCCCAATGTTTTCTTCTTGTCCTTTATATTCTTCGTTATGTGAAAGTAACATCGCCCTGCAATTACAAGTCAGACTCACAATTAGCAGGAGAAACGAAGGAATACCGTTCCGAGCACCCGGTAACTCTGACCTTGCAGCGGTCAGAGCCCCTTGGTGGGCATCGTGGACAACGAAGGGTACACAATCCTCAAGTCCTAGGTACCCCATGTCGGTGGATAGTCCCAATGTCAGCTCTTTCACGAGCCAATTAAGCTTCTGTAAGGCATATTTATAAGTCGCCTTGCATTCGCAATCCACGATCGCCATCATGAACGGCACGAAGGCATGTTGGTACTTGCCCGTCTTAGGGTTGAACCTTGAATATCTCTCTGACGAGCAGCTTTTGATAGCCTCAGTGGTCTTACCTAGTCCGATTAGAACCGAGCCACATTATCTGCAGCTTATTGCGCAACAGTTTATTTTGACAGTCTTGGTACAGGGCGAACTTTGGGTTCTCGCTCTCGGAAAGGTACCATTTCAAAGAAGTCAGCATCGCTGAACAAAGCCTTCGTCGGGCCAACTTTTGAAGCGAAAAATGCAAAACTTTCCCCCATCTCCCCTGCCGGGCAGGGCCAACGCAGGTGGGCAGGGCCTGCCCACCTGCGTTTCCAACCATGCACGCGAAATGCTCCTCGCCCCAGGTGCCACCGTAGTAAACAACCTGGCCTCTATCGATATTTTTCTCCTCTCTTATCGACGTCAGCATGGCGTCGTCAATCTTTGTAAGGAGCGAAGAGTTGTTCTAAGTCACCGAAGTTCACGACTTCTTCCCGGATGCCAGACTTGATCTCACTGATCTGAATCGCGAAAGCCAGCTTCCCTTCTCTCGACGACAGCGGCATTCTACCTGTTTGCTGGATACCTGATCTTTGTAGAAATGGAAATTTGAGTTGAGGGAGGCCTTGATGTTGCTGGGCTTGACGCCCTTTCTCGCCTCGCGGTCAATATACTTGCGAACGATCGGTGGATGGCGCTGCCTCTTAAGATCTCTGACTACTCCCGAGTGCTTTCCTGAGAGAAGCGGTATTCACATGTTCGAAGGTGCGTGGTTCACTCGAGTACCGGTTTGTTGCACCTCAACTTCGGCTCCCCTGAGTATCACCCTCAGCTTGAGCCCACATTTGACATGTTTGGCACAGACGTATCGCATCATGTGTGGCAGCGCGGATCCGTATTTGGTCACGGGAAAATCGATGTTCACCGACGCAATGGCTTCGTGGAAGGGGTCTTCCACAGTGGCCGCCCTTCCCTTCCAGAGCACCTCCCACTCGTAAGAGGGCATTCAAGGATACTGGTAAGCGAAGAACTGTTCACGAAAGACGATTAGCTTTCCCAGCAGAACAACTTGCTAGAAATAGCGATTGTCAGAGCCCGGCGACTCGAAAAAAACTGCTCGAAAACTATTCGAACACGACGACGATGATGATATATCATTAGCAACAGAATTAAGAAGGCAAACAGTGCGGCAACTTAATTGACAATCTTTGAACACAACCGAGCAATAACTCCAGAAACACTGTTTGGTAAGCATCTTTTCCCGTACAGCATACCTCTTTGAAACATTTGTTAAGATGCATGGAATCGATTTGCATGGAAGTTACTACTAACGGCAATTACTCGAACCTAGGGTCTACGACAACTTCGGACGGCATTACGTCGGCCTGGGCTCGATTCAGTCACTGATTGAGTGAGGGTCGACGGACTGGACGGGCAGCGACCCGAGCTTTCCATCCTCTCTTTCACCGAGACCTCTACCGTTCCAGTCACCGAATTATAAGCCAAAGACACTGTCTCAGAATCACTCCTTACCAGGATCACGCGGACGGCCTTATACCAAGTTTTCGTCTCTACCCATTTACAAATCTCAGCTTCGCAACTTTCTTTGGTCTAACCATTGTACCCGAACCATATCGGACGGGCAAACCTTTGTGATCCCCGTCGAATACGACAGTCGCTGCAATCGCGCTCTCCTTCAAGTTCTTGATATGGAGGAAGTCCGCTCCGTTTTCGGAACACAAGCGGATTGCCATGTTCTTCGAGGGGCTCCATACCCAGCCTTTACTATCCGTAACTGACTGCGTCGAAATATGGCCAGCTTCTGCATGACATTTCACTATGTAATTCCGCAAGCTCTAGCTCATGGGGCGGGCCCTCGAGGACTAGTATTACCGCTGGGTGGTGAAATGCTCCCTGCTGAAGGGGAACCGTCCTCGATATCAACGCGTCCATTCGCTTCCACCATGTCATGCTGGTTCTACGATGAAGACGAGTTACCAATGCGCACGCACTGCAACGACCGCCTCACCTGAGCTCCGGCTATTTTCATCGCTCTCAAAGCCGTCTTGTACATATCAACTTCTCCTTGGGCTTTGGTTAACTCGGCCTGCACGTGGGACTTCTCCAAGCATACCTTCATGAGCTCCTCATCCAGGGCATCGATCTGTTACATGATGAATTCACCGTACCGGTAGGCTGGGCTAGAAGTTCAACCAGTGCATGCATGACCCTCCTACTTTCTTTTGTAAAGCCGCTCTATCCTTCGAATCTTCGTTGTTTTGGAATACCTATAGAAAGGAAACACCGCATAGGCTCAGCTATAGGATCGCAACCCACTTCCTTCCTCAAAGTTTCGGCCTCGCTGAGTGTGCTTTCCAGAATGGAAGTCTGTATACAAAAGCATCCTTGAAGTACTACCGAAGATTTTGAATTCGGCTTACCTTTTCCTGCAAATGTTTCTCGAGCTCGGCAACCTTGTGTTCCAGGGAATCGCACTGGGATTTTTGATCACAGACCTTGTCGCACGAAGCAAACGAGAATGAAATGATGGAAGCCAACAATGATTACCTTTTGCTCGCTGCTTTTCTGAAGTTCGTTTATAGTCTGCGCCATCGTATCACACTGGGTGTTCTGACGTGAGAGTCAGATGAGCAATGTCACCAATGAGTTATGCATGACAATGACATCAACTTGATGTATGCGAAAGACAAATCTACTCTCTGGCGGAGGTCCTCCTGAAGTGTCTTCTGTTGTTCCTCTCTCTCAGCAATCTGCTTCCTCAACGCTTCGAACTGTGATTCAGTAGCCTAAGACATATGAGCCAGTAGCCATTGGATAATTCGTCGAATGAACCGCACGTCATTGAGTTGTTGACAGTTTCCTCGCTCCCGTACCAACTCCTGTCGAAGTCCATCTATCTAAAACAGCATTAAGAGTCCTAGTTTAATACCACCGCACAGTACTTCTTTGGTCAATCTCCCCCGTTCACAGACTGACTCTTCGAGCTTGGAATTCTGACAGAATAACCGATCATAACAAAACACATGCCACAAGCCATGACCATTAACACATGAATTACTTTCTGCCGGAGTTCCCCTTCAAGAATCTGTTGCTGATGTTCATTTTTGGAGAGTGTCTGCCTTAAAACTTCGCACTGACACTCATGAGCCTAACTGCAAGCACTCGAAACGAACTGAAGGAGACATTCAAGCACCCATACGACGTCCTCACTTCATGCAAACGGTCCGTGTGACATGGCGAACGACGAATATTTCTTACCGAAACATCCTTAATCGCATCACCCTCTTTGGATTGCTCACACTGCCGCTCCATTTCACGGCGCAAACATTCTATCTGAGAGCGAGCATAAGATCTTTCGAACAAAGCAAGATCGGTGGAGGGGCCTACTTCCTCCTGCATGGCTCTACAGGCGACTTCACCCTCGGCAATCTGATGAAATCCTCTAACTGAGTACTCGATCCTCAGAAATACCTTCCTCGCCACAAGCCTCTTACTCCGTTGATGTCGGCTGCGTTTCCCGGCAGGCTTCGTAGAAGAGTGCATATCACGAAGAAAATAGAATCTTAATTCGAGGGAACACAGGCGGCTCAAATATCTACTTCGCCACTAAGGCTGCCCGTGATAATTGAATTATCATAATTCAAGATTTCCTGAGAGCGCAATGAAAATTTATCATTTCATGCATCATGATATTACGTGACCCTCCGAAAGCGATCACCTAGGCAGTCACCTTATCAGGGACGAGCTCCAGGGACAGCTCCTCGTAGAATAGCAATGGAAATCAGAAGGCGATCACCTAGGCAGTCACCTTATCAGGGACGAGCTCCAGGGACAGCTCCTCATAGAATAGCAATGGAAATCAGAGGGCGATCACCTAGGCAGTCACCTTATCAGGGACGAGCTCCAGGTACAGCTCCTCGTAGAATAGCAATGGAAATCAGGAGGCGATCACCAAGAACGCGGGAACTATGCGAGTAGGCGGGAGTAAGCATGAGCTCGACAGGTATGCGTACCGATGATCGGTGCTGTATCGCCGTGTAGAATCTATGAAATGGCATGAGGTCAAACAGACGAGCAGTTACACGATAAAGAACTCGCGCAGCGTTCACTAAAGATCTGTGGCACGAGCGAGGAAAGTGATCACATGATTGACTGCAAGAAACGCAATGGCTTTTGAAGACCTCGCAGGGTGCCTCCTAGAACGGAGACACCCTGCTCGGTGCCTGCTACGATCAAGTCCGCGCTGAAGAGCTGCATACTCGGAACAAACTGTCACCGACTAGTACAGACATCGAAGAAGCTCTATGCATGAGAATGCGCTTTACGGTACATGACGCGGTACTGACAGGCCGCAAGAGAGGGGGTATGGAATGGCGTCAACGTCAAATAATACCTCATACCGTTAACAAGAGGTCGACGTTCGTGTCCAACAGATACCACCCACGTATGTTCAAGGGACCATTGTGAACGATTACAGATTTTTTAGTTGGCATCGCAAGAGTATATCACAAGGGTTGGCTTTCCTTGCGCTATAACATGAGCTATACGCATTATATCTAGCTACACCCTTGCGTGCAGACCATATCTCGAATTGTATTCGGCCGAAAACCAGTGCAACAAATCGATCATATGATCGATTCCTACGAAATTGCATAGCTCTTTCTTTGGGCTATCGATTAATCATGACGCGATGCTCGAAGTCGCTCTAGTTGTGCGTCAATTGCTTTTCTGCGATTGTGCGCTGGCGCGCGCTCACTTCACGAGAATAGCGCTCGTCATAACAACTTTCAACGTTTATATCGCGCAAGATAGCTGGACAAGGTATAGTTTTTATGATCGATTTTTCTTAGTCTCACCGATATACGTGCTGATGCAAGGTATCACCGAAATCTACAGGCCAGTTTTGAAAATCGCGTCAGATTGGCACGATGCCGGTAAGGTGAACCAACTGCACGAAATTTGCACAAACGCGCGGGGTCCCCTCCCCCGCGCTCGGATTGTTTTGTCCGGGGGGCCCAC
>JABANP010000644.1:0-25203 GCA_013115135.1 Perkinsus olseni
ACGAGTCGTTCAGCGTGATCGTGATGCTCCGTCACGATTCGTATCCTAGAGTCAGGATTCACCATCTGTAAAGTCCTGGAGTTGGGCATCACGACCTCCGGAGCTCCTAGTAAAGTTGAGGAAGACATATACAACCTGCTTCTGTGGGACTTGAAACCTAACGTTGAGCTGCGCTGGTCCTGTCATGGAGCGAGCTCAGGGCGGTTGAAAGTTAATCACGAGGCGTGGAAATAGTGCTCGGAGACCTCCCCGCGGTTACTCCCGGAAACTCCTCGACTGAGACTCCTATGCATGTCGTTGAGCCTTAGTCATAGCGGTTACTTTCGCCCACCATCCCACCCTCAACCGAGTAGCATGGGTGGCATACTCTCTAGGTAGTGTAGCCTAGGACGCATACGAGAGAGTACGTCGCAGGTCGATGCTACTCTGCCAATCAACCCAATCCGCCATGCTTCTTGAGTTATTGTAGTAGGCGTTGATCTCGAACGTCGGGTCGATGAACGGTTGATTATGCAACAAAGCGGCCTGGAGGCTTCGGGTGCTGCTACTCTACCGTCTCTATCTGGTATTGTCGTGCGAGAGAACGCTTGCTCGAGCGCTCGCCATGCTTGATTGTCGCTCGTCTCATGCGACTGAGCGGCGTTGGAATTCCCACGCCCGAGGGGCCTCTGAGCACTTGCTCAGGCTTCGGATTGAGACGTGAGGTGCGGCTACGCTACTGTCGGAGTGACAATCCAAGCCCGAAGGGGTGATATCCTCCCGTGAGGCTGCCCAGCGGCTCGTCCACGGCCAGTGACAGTGGCAGCGTCACCCCTCATCATGATGATAGCGAGAGATCAGTGGACTGCTTGTCTAGCTTCGGAGCCCCTCTTGAAGTTCTGTTGATTCCCGTCCCAACTTGTGGCATGAAGACACCGTATGGCGTGGCGCTTGCCGCGCTATCCCTCTGGGCCTCGTTACCGGCTGCCTCAGCTGTTCGTGCATCTGCAGCCGACAGTGGCAGTCTGAAAGTAAAACGCTGAAGGCCTTTGCATCGCCTTCGTGAGCTCTCCTTGTTAGGCCAAGTACAACATAACGAAAATGACACACGGGAACTCCTGCATAGCTGTCGGACCGCAGTTCACGTGGCAGTTCGAGCTTCTCAAGGGAACTCTGAGAACGCTTTCCTTACATTGCCCAGATTCCGAGTTCCATATGTAAGGTCGAAGGTCGAGGCCTTTGCTGTCGAACTTGTCTTTTTGCCAGGGTGGCCGATCCCCCAGGGTATGCTCAAGGGGATTCCGACTTGCTTCTGTAGGCCAGAGTATCGAGGATATTTCTGTGGAACCTTGTTCGCTTCTTGCCAGAGTGACGGATCCCCCGAGTATGTTCAAAGGGCTGCGAGCATCGAGAGACTGGGCATCACTTACGAAACTACTGACTTTTACAATGGAAGCACAGTCCGCGATCCACTGTACGAAAAGCAGATCTCCTTCCCACAAATACTAACGGACGAAGGCTGCCTCTCTGCGGCGAGAATGATTCACAGCAGATTTCAGAGTGATTCAGAAAGTCTCGAAACTTATGGCACCCCTTCTTCTACGATATCGCCCAGTACGACATGGCTGTTGAGAAACTCCAAGTTAAGACTGTGTAAGGCGTACAAAGGCCTCGTTGAGCGGTACGGGCTCGCAGCCGTCATTTTCCCGGTGCTCGACCAGGGAACCCGGATGACGGCAGCCTCCTCAACTTCGCGAGTAGCGTTGAAGTCTCAGCTCATGCGCTGCGATCCACTGACTCTTTTTCTTCGTTTATAAGTTGTTTGCATCATGTGGCATCGACGTTCAAGGTGTTCGCGCATGTTCCCTGTTGAGTTGCTCTTTGGGACAGGAATGGGAATATCATTGACCATCGGTTGCTGTCGATTTGGGATCCCTTGTTCTCTGTATTGAATCGGAAGTAACTCTCGCGACAGTGATGGAAACAGCCTCTCGTTACTAGGCAATCTGTCGTTCTCTAATGACCCTAGGCCAGTTGCTGCTCGTCGGGCTATCCCTCTTCTATACCCCACGGGCGTTGACCTCCATTCGTTGGCGGAACAGAGGCACGGGGGTCAGCAAAGGTGATGGTAGCCGTACATCGACGAAGAGCGTGCGAGGGAATTCGTGGAGGAGACGAGAGAGCAGCAGCAGCAGCAGCACGGAATCGGCAGACAGCTTAGACGGCGCCCTCATGTCGACGGAAGGCTCCGCTCCGAGCCAGGTAACCGTCGATTTCCCTGACAACATACCGGCCATGATCAGTCTTCACTGCCCGTGCGTGATTCACTCTACGAGCGCATATGGTACTCTCGTCAGGGCCCCTTCAAAGCAAGGTTGCTGGAGAACCAACAATGCCGCATGTTCGAGGCGGGCTTCCACTGGCTCTACCACATAACTGACAACTCCGTGTACACCACTTCTCTGAGTTGTACCGGATGAACATCAACGCGACTTTCATTTCCAGTTGTAAGCGGCGGTATCTTCCCCTTCCACCCTGCGGTTCCACCAGTAGTGACGTTGAGGAACTTTCCTGGCTCGTAATCAGTTTGATGCGCTTTTTCAGCAACGACGAGCATGCTTTGAAGATCGCGATGGCCGATGACGATCACTCTGTTGCCAACTCGGATCTCAAGGATCCTTTTGCTTTTCGAGAAGAGTTTCTGCAACTCGGCCACTCTCGGATGATGATTGCTGGACAGCGGCTGAAAATGTTTATGACGTGATTGATGGCTCGGCGGACTCAGGGTTGACTCAAAGCAGCGCTGCCGAGTTCACAACCCGTCTTTGTTCCAAGTACCGTGAGGAAATATTCGGAGACTACTCAACCGAGGAGAGTTGACATCACTTCCTTTTCTTCTGTGACTGTGTAGGGTGGGCTTGCAGCGACTGAAGTTGTATCCGCTATCCCTCCATCATGTTCCACTCATCATTGCTGTTGGTGTTCATGTTGTATGTTCTTGTTACGTTAGAGCTGTTAATATCGTCGCTCAGGAAGAGCGTTGGGCGGCAATTCCGGTCCTCTTATACGAGGGTATCCACGCGATCCTAGACGGCGTATCCAAGCTCGTGACCCTCATCAAGAAACGCCGCTGATCTCGACTGTCGCTCCTATCAGAATAATACCACACAACCTACGACTCGTTTGAGCATGGCTCGTAGTTGAACAGAGCGGCGTACACGAGCTGGGCCTGGGAGCTCTTGTGAAAGCCTCAACACAGGAGCGGGTCGAACTACGCGAAGCCCAGTAAGTGTGAGTTCCGAAGGCCTGTGTGTTTGCCGAGATGGTTTTCTGGGGTTAAGTCCACTCAATTGTTCTCGAGGGTCCAGTACGATGCCATCTCAGTTAGCTGGTATGATGCCAGACAGATGTTGGGATGAGCACCTCTAAAGGCTCTGCCTACCGAAGCGTCTATTCGTTCTGGAGGTTCGAGTTCAAGGTCGGGACGCTTTTCACGTCGTCTGGCAGTGTGCTCACTGAAGTCCGATTAGGAGATGGCATGCGTTGCCAGAGACGAGGCTAGATGCCGAGCTACTCAGTGCTCTGCATCAACTCTGTAATGAACCGAGACTCATCTCTAGAACACGAGTCACACGGTTGTGGCGACAGTCCTGATCAGTGATTATTGGTCACAGACAGAAAGCTTCGAAGTATCAGAAGCATCGTGAAGTGAGCTATCGAACTATCTTGGAACGTGAGGTCGGGCCAGACACCCCGGAGACCATCAACGAATCTGTCGGAATGCTCCCTCACCAGGAACCAAGACGGTGGGCCCCTCTTATCATCATTATCAAGTGCGTCGCGAAAATACGATATTATGTCCTCTCTTTGCAGGCTTGGAAAGTCGTATAGCACTCGCCTTTGAACGCTCATTTTCCATAGGCATGCCTCACGTGCGTGAGCAGCATTGGAATTCCTACGCTCAAGGAGTCACGGGAGTCAGTAAATTTCTTTTCAGGCAGACCCGATAGTGTTCGGTTCCGCCACGAGAAGCAGGTGCGCGGCAGCTTCCACTCTTTCAGACATATGACTGTAGGTTCGTCACCTAGTATGTGCCATACTAGTCATACTGTACGACGCTCTCCTGGCGATGATGATTGTGACCAGGCCATAACTCGTCATAGTTCGTTTACGCATCGCAATCTCTCGCTCTCCAATGATCCTAAGCCAGTTGCTCCTCGTCTGGCTATCGACCTTCTACACTCCAGTGGCCTTGACCTCCGCTCGGAAACGTGAGTGGCGCATGCCAACAGAAGGCTCGGGCTTGAGGAAGGTAACGCATTTGTCGTTCTCGATCGCACCAAGGCTGCCATTATAGGCTTCAACTACTGCGTCATGTTTCGCATGAGAAGTTCGCATACTCGGCTCTTGTCAGGGCTCCTTGACAGTGAGCAAGCTGGACGACCAGAAATGCCGCATCTCCCAAGCGGACTTCCACTGGCTCTACTACATTGCGGATAACCACGTCTACACCAATTCTCTAAGTTGTACCGATGAGAACCATCGCGACTTTCACTTCGAGTTGTAAGCGGCGGTATCTTCTGATCGTCATTTGACTGTTGGGCTTGCTCAACTGTCTTCTCAACACCTCCATAGGTGGGGCCCAGATCAACCGCTTCATCTTTTCCAGCAACGCCAATCATAGATTGATAATTGCGAGGGCCGACGACGATCGCTCCATCGAAGATTCGCGCCTCAAGGATCCACTGTTCCCGACTAGAGTTTATGCTAATCGGCCACGCTCCGATCATGGCTGCTGGAGGGCTGCCGAGAATATTTATGACGACGTTGTTGAGTTGGAGGGCGTGGACCCCGGCATTCAGTTCACGACCCGTCTCTGTTCCATATACCGCCGAGAAATATTCAAAGTGAAGTCAACTCGTAAGAGGGACTCGTTCGTTGCGCCCTTTTCCCTTCGATTGTGTAGTGTCGATTTGCCAGGGTCATGCTCCACTCACTATCCCTGTTGTTCATGATGTATCCTCCACGTAATGCTAGTGTTATTAGTATGGGTACTGAGACTGCCAGTCTTATACTGGACACTCGGTCTTCAATACGGGTCCCAGAAAGTGAGATATCTCAGAACTCGAGCTGAGTATCCGAGCCTGCGGCCTTTGTCGGAATTATGCCCGTGATCACGTATTTACTCCTGTATTAGAAGATGACGGAAGTTGTGGTCGATTTCATCAGTTTATTTGGCCGCCGCCGCGTCTGATTTGAGCGTGTGTGAGTTCTAAGTCCAACCCCGAAAACCGGCTCAGTCAGACTAGCACTGATTTGAGTAGTAATGAACTGTGAGCTCCTCCCTGCTGCGCGTAGCATGGGACCATAACGATCGGCATGGATGCTGCTTCAAGGTCACGAAGCCCTCATTCACATGGTCGTTCGATTTACTCAGAGTCGATTTCATACAGCATGTGCCTCTTACATCTAGCAGTTGCCCACATAATGTGGAGGATTTATCCTCACTGAGAGCCTCGGATCGAAGTCTTGTAGCAGCATTCCCGTTGTCGATCGTCCTGCACCGACATCACACTCTACTAAAGAAAAGCATTCAAAAGGAAAGAACGCCGCCGGGGTGATCAGGAGTCACAGTACTATGGACTCGTACGATTATGGTATGTATCACTTTGATTTCTCCAAAGCTTTCTTCCTGCTTTTGCTGCTCCGGAGCGCCCACGCAAAACTCATCATCGCAGGCAGGAATGCACTACATTGTCGATGCAACGAGAACAGCAAGGAAACACAAACCGCGGGACAAGTCGTGAATATGCCTGGATGCTCCCTGGGGCCTTTCTGCGGCCAGCCTTTCCTCCAGCAGTGCTTCTGCAAAAGATTCACGTTGATAAGATTGAATATTCCCTGCGAGCTCATCGTCCACGCATGCCTGAGGGAACACCTACCTCTCTCAACCTCGTTCAAGAGACGCTACTTCCCCTGCTAGCTTGAGTCGGATACTCTGCAACTCAACGGCAGTGACCGCTGGTGATCGGCACTCGGAGTGTTCTCTAGTCGTTGGTCCGAGCAAGGAGTACGCGACTGGGTAATCCGGCCTACCGGAAGAGACGATGCAGAAAAGGAAAGGCCTTAGTTGATCTCAGCTCAGTCATCGAAGCAGAAAATGCGGACTCCAATAACTGATAGGTTCGTTCTTACATGCTCATAATGTCGTGGCCCGAACGAAGTTGCCAGAGCAGCGGAGGCGTCTGTGCAGAGGACACCCAGGAGGGGAGTAGGGTATCCTAGACCGTCTGCGACTGCAGTGCATGCACGATGACGTTGGCGCCCAGTATAGGGAGACGTTTTGGTAGGCTCCCACACCACAGGATATCTGCGGTGAAATTATTGGCCGGCTGTGAGATTCATGCAGCTCCTTCGGGTTCATCCTCAGTCAAAGCGCTTCGGCGGACGAGCCAGAATTGAGATACTCACATGAGCTCGTTACCTCCCTCCAGATGGGTTGGGCATAGCAAATGTATAGAGAGATGTATACGCTTCGAGAAGGGACCCCCAAGCTCTCTTCGGCTCCGAAATTACCTACCAATCCTCGCTGCAGCAGGAGGGACGAAAACAAGGCTTGACCTGATGCACACCACCGAAGGTGCATGCGATGGGCTTGAGGAGGCGCGACACGTGCTGCTCGTAGCGGTTATACCCTGTGGTTGAGTTGTAGTAGCGCTTGGACGTGTCCTATGAGGTTGGGTTTGACCGCAGAGGGACTGGGCGATAACTACTTGCGGGTTCTCCAAGTGGAAGCTGCCATGCATGACCGCAGTGAATATGCGGAGTAGACGGGGACAGGGCTTGCTGTAGCCACGCCATCATGGCGACCTCCTGAGGTCCAGTGAAGGACACTTCCAGTATTATGAGAAGGGGCGGAAGACGCGCCACACTGGTAGGTAAAGTTCTCACCTCGTCGTGGGTTCCGGGAGCCGTCGGATAGGAGCTCGTTATTGAGAATATTACAGAGGAACAGTCGCCGTCAAAGGAAGCGGCCACCTCTGCAGCGAGCATGAACGCTGCCGTCAAGTTATAACCACCATTGGGGACCTCGGGGGCGCAGGTCTCGTGATACGGGGAGATGTAACGAGAGCAACCCTACTGATGACTTTAGTCTCGAGAGCAGGAATTCCCTGTCACTCGCCGTCGCTTGTTGTTGGATAAGTTCCGCTTCGTCGCGCGCTACTATGACGTTCACGATGTAATAAGAGGGCAGAGAGCGTATCAACACCTGATGCCCGTTCACGGACGCCCACGTCGATGGCAATAGGGGCCCACCTCAGCTTCAGCGAGGATGTCGCCGCGACGCGTCTCGCTACCAATAGAAGTGGAGCTCGATGAATCCACTATGATGATGACCAGCCTGGGATGGCTCCCCTGGGAGGGCTAGTCGCTATTGAAGCCTCCACGGATGGGACATCACCCGATGCATGGTCGCTAGGAGGGCGGCTAGGTATCCGGGAGAGTGCTCCGGGTCTCTGGCTCCACTGGACTGGCACCCACCGGCGGTCTGTATCAACAATACCATCGGAGGGCATGCCATCCCTCAGGGAAGGAAGTGACGGGACGGCCGGAAAGAGGATACCGTTGGGGTTACTCTAGGCCACACTGCTTCCACCCCGAGGCAGCATGCACGAAGGACACCTCGCTGTGTGACGACCCTGCGATGTCGTGCCCGTCGAAGGACGTCAGACGCTGCATGAGGGTGCGCTATGGAGCTTGCCAAGCATATCCCTACGGATAGGACTCTGTACGGCGGTACACTGAATCCGCCAAGACCTCGGATAATCTCCTCCGCTTCTGAACCCTGAGTGCGGCTGAGGTCCACGCCAACACTGCGAGGATCGACTCGACCTGGCCAACCTTCTAGCGGTAAGGCCGCACTATCTTCGATCGTCGTGCCTGACGATTATCATGGGCACGAACAAAGCAGAGCGCACGGAGGTTTACAGGCGTCTGCAAGGTGGGTTTGAGATGACAAGTACGTATCGGGCGACTGCTGCGGGAGTTCGCTGAGACTGGATCGGCTGCACTGAATGAAACGGCGTAAGCAGCTTGGGTGTCAGCCATGTAAACCTAGGAGGGTGAGCTCTTACGTGAGCTTCGCCTTGGTCACCAGTTATAGCTTGCAAAATCGATGCACCCAGGTCGCGCAGGAGGCTCTCGGCTTTGAGAACTCGCAAGGCCGCACTATGACGATCACTGAAGGGAAGCACGTTACCAACAGCCAACGCAGCACGCGTTATGTTTTTGGTAATCTCAATATGAGTACTCACTCCTGGCGGGAGTCTTGCGGTAGAGGATTCAGACTTAACACTCGAAATCTGACGCAGGGACCATGTCGCAATACTGAATTGGCAGCTTATGATTACTCCTGGCTTGCCGCGCGCTTGTACCGGATCGAGTCCTCGACAGGCAGAGCCTTGTTCGCTTTGAGGGCCTACGGTTTGAGGGTGATGACGGCGTATCGGAAATGGAAGGCGGCTCAGCAACCGTTCCTCGATCCGCAGCTCAGCACTCATGCGAGGAGGGCAAGGAGCGGTACCGAGAAATAACGATGTAGCGCCCGACACGTCATCGGATGCCTGGTTGGTAGCGGCGCGAACAGGCAGCTCACATCTTCAACCAGCACTAGCTGTTGTGCTAGGGAGTCTAAAGGCTCATATGTAGGCGGAGCGATGCACGATAAAGAGGCACTTCTCGGGAACTGGGAGGGGAAGACAGCACAGTATAGCCAGTCAAAGGTACCGGCAAGGACGGTGACGCTCCGCAGCCTCTGCCGCTGGGGCTCTACGAGGACCCAGTGGGTTTGATCACCAATCTGCTGGGTGGTCGACTGGAGCACGAGGGAGTAGAGGCCAGCAATGTGACCACAGTATAACACTGTTGTGGGCTCTTGTTCCTCGGACAGCAGATCCTCCGCCCCCAGTCGGGACTCAAGATCTCGCATGTCCAAGTACACCTGTGCACAACCGTACGAGCTCTCAGAGAAAATCCGATAGACTGAGCTGAGACGCTGCCTGCGGCGTACTGGTTGTTGCCCTCCGGGGTCCTGATCCGTAATCTCTTGCAGTAAATGATGAGCACACGTCTCTGTAGTGTTATCGCTATGAGGAGTGTAGCCTGCGATGACGATTACTCTCATCGTGTCCCAGTCGACATCGCTCTGATGGCTGCTCGAAGATATGCCTCTACAGAAGGCAAATTGCCTTCATTAAGCAGCTGTGCTCACCCATGTCGAAGGAAGGCCTCGGAGCGCAGAGCGTATTTTTTCCGCGGTTCTCACAAGGCTTGTCGATGAAACCGGGGTCTAGAATGATTCCCTGAGCGAAAAGAGGTCGATGGCCAACGCGAGCTGATAATCAGCATTGACGTTCGAATCTCAAAACACGGTCCGTTGCCTTGAAGAGAGAAGGAAGGACTTCGCTAACTTGAGCAACCCCAATGTGAGGTAATGCTGGTATCCACATAGACCCACTTGTGTGCCATGTGTTTCCATCCCCTCCGATCCGATAACGTAAATGGTGCCGCCGTCTACAGGCCCCGCTGTGCTTGTTAGTCTAGCCGTGAGGTCTACGTCAGTGGCGTTGATGCCCCGTGTATCAATGTGACTGGGTACCACTCGGAAGGGGAATGCAGGATCCATATTCACCTAGCAGTGCAGTTATTCACCCGGGTAAACCCAGAGAGGCCTGACTGATGAGGGGTACCTTGAGGAACCATCGCTCTATGACGTCAAGGGCGGCTACACTGTAGTAGTAGCTATCGATGCCCCGTTAGCGGGGCGATGAGTGGTATATCGATGGTTGGCAGTCCTGGCCGCAGAGGTATCGTGATCGCTACGCGTGGTAAGGCAACGAGGTAGTAATATAGCCAGTATAGAGATGGCTTGAACATGGTATGTCTGACTGTCCACTGAACCGCCAGAACGAATCATATACACTATCAAACACGAGGAATTCTCGCTTCGCAGTGTGCCATCACATGTGGATTATTAAACGGCTCGCCGTCGACTCGACCGCCAGTTACAAACCAACGGGCAAAGACTGTCAGCAGTCGGGTCTCCCATTGGATTTCATTCTGAGACTGGTAACTGCTCGATCATTATCAGCACTTTTATTCCATACTCGCCCGGGGAGTTCACTAGCCGCGGACGCAACCCGCACTTTGAACGGCGGTCTTGAGCGGCCCGTGTTCTTCTTTAGGGCAGCGACCAAAGAATAAGGAGCTACGATTGACTCTGAATCTGATCACAGTATAATACTGTCAGTATTTAATAGTGGGTCGAGCATTCCCTGGGGGAGTTTCTATCTCACATAAAACTCAACGTAATAGAGATTGCTGACCAACGGGCACGAGCGACCATGGCACAACTGTCTGAACCACTCATACACCAATTTGGAAGACACGTCGTAGAAGTGCGATGCGCATTCACCAGTAAAAGAGAATATAAAGTCCCACACCGCTTGAGGGACGTTGGATAAGAAAGCTCGAAGCAGGCAAACTTGTCAAACGTGGCGGAGGTATCATAGTCGGCCATCATACCAGGGACGATATCCTGACACGGAGATGTAATCGACCAGTCGTTTGAACTACTTACTCGAGCCGCTTGGGAGACTCCGCATCTTCGCGAGTTGATCTCGGAGGGGGAACTCTTGAAGTTCGCGGGTTGCCTCCGGCCGAACTCCAGCTACTTGGACTCGACGGCGGTGATGGAGAACCCGGGCACTTGCAAAAACATGAAATCAGAGCTCTTCTCTTAACCTGCAGCGAGCCTGAGTCTCCGTTGGAAGGCGATTGGAGCTCGAAAGCGCGGCATCCCTCCTCGGAACGGTGCTCCTAAGTAGCTTCGTTTCAGCTAGACTCCAGCTTACCCTTCGTTCGTCTCTACGGCATTCCTCCGAGCCCTTGCTAGTATTTTGCAGCGTAGCATGCATCTTTTTGAGCTCTTCAGTAGATTTCTCCATCTCCAGCACGCGTTGAGAGACCTTCTGCAGAGTCTTTTGAACCTTGTTCAAGATGATGTCGTGATCCTGGTCGCACTGACAATACATACATCAGTTACTGATACCCTCACTGTGAGCCCTAATGGACACTACGTCACTATTGGATGAACTGGGGAAGTACTGTAGAGCATAAAACACTGCCTGTGCCCCACACGACACAGCGCCCTCCGAACAGGGCAGGAAGACCTACTCCTCGGACGCTCTCCGTGATGTTCCCGACCGAAGAATTTGACACTTCTGACCACGTGTCTGAGTCGACGTCTTTTCTCATACACATTTGAAGCATTGCAAAGAAGGAGAGCAATTCTAAAGCATGTATGCTAAGGCGTGACGAGCTTGAGTTAGCCTCCTCTCTTGTCGGGCGATGAGCAGAAGATGAAGTTTGTACGGCCAGACAGGTTATACCGTTGAACATTCAATCCTGGAACCTCATTCAACCTCGGCAAAGTCCCGAGCTGACGATTCACCAGATCTTTGGCGAAAGCACTCCCGGGACCGAATTCTTCGCGATGTGATCAGTCCGACCTCGGGATTTATCGCTCAACCAGAAGCACGTCCTCAGCGGCCCAGACCGTAAACTCCGTCCGACAAACTAAAAGACATTCTCGCTTTGCAGTGTGCACCACACATAGATTAATAATCGGCAACCGTCGTAGCACTCACGACTGAGTGAACTACACGGTGCCACAATAAGAGACTCAGATTAGCACTTACTCATCAGAGCATATCAATTTTAACAACTTCAAAATACAAACTTAGCTTTGTTCTTCAGAATGATAATAGCTGCTACTCTCATCACAACGAGCAGAGCAAAAGTGACACCCAAATAGAGGCCAAGGAGGTCAGGGTCGATGTTCTGCTGGTCATTAATAACGTCAAAGTCGTCACCGAATTCAATCAAGTAGGTGATATTGACACCGTACTTGAGGAAGCATACGTACTGCAACCAACGTAGCCAGACAGGTATGTTTTCGATAGGAGTAAAGATGCCACCGAATAGGATCTGCGGCACCGTCAGCAGGGGTAGGACTTGAATGGCCTGAGCAGCTGAATTACAGGCGGATCCGAGCACTTGAGCGAGAGATGAAGCACATAAATTAATGAGCCACAACGTGAGGACCCAGAGCATGAAGCTTCCTTGGAGATCCATCAGCCAGTACGTGATTATCATGAGGAATAGAGAGTCCCCAAATGAAAGTGGAAGCTCCACAAGAGTCTTCGATACGACGTAGGGCACGGCCGAGTACATATTAGAGGCGTACTCGCGCAGAAAGATACCACGCTCAGCCGGGTACGCCAAAACGGCTGTCTGCGCAGGAGCCCATCATGGCCATGATGTTCAAAGCGACGATAGCACCAAAGTAGCTTTGGAACTCCGAAGCGTTGGCCAGCCAGTAGTCCTGATCCTGAGTCTCACCGACGTCGAAGAAGATGAGGGCGAACATCAAGCCGAGGACCAAGAGTATCATATACCGCATAATGAGCACAACAGGGTTCCTTATCGTGTCCAACACCTCTCTATAGAACAGTTCTCGGAACTGCACCATGAGGCTAGCCCGACCAGGACGGGAGGTGTCCGTGGCGAGCTCCTTGTGAGTTTGTCTGATAGTATTAATCGTGGGGACAATATCTTCCTCTGCGCTCTTCGCATAAGCCGATACCAACTTCTGGATGGTCTCCTGAGGCTCCGTTTGCAGGGCGAAAAGTACGAAGTCCGCAGGGTTGAAGTTGGGCGGACACCTCAGTCCAGCATATTTGTCAAAAAACTGAGTAACCCTTGAGGTCTTGCCGTAGTAGACCATCTCGCCAGCAGACAGTATCATGACATTATCGAAGAGCTGGTAGATCTCACTGGAAGGTTGATGGACGGTGACCATAACCGGGACCCCACTCTCAGCCAGCTCCTTGAGGACAGTTACGGTAGTGTAGGCTGCATAGGAGTCAAGGCCCGACAGAGGCTCATCGAGAAAGATCATGTCTGGCTTAGTGATCAGCTCCACACCAACCGAGGTGCGCTTTCGCTCCCCGCCAGAGATTCCCTTGATGAGCTCGTTACCGACGAGCGTCTCCGAGCAGGATGTCAGACGCAAAGACTCGATTAGGTCTTGGACGAGGTCTTTAACCTGATGGGCACAAGAGAATCAAGACGTGATACAGGAAGTTGATGTCCTTACCTCTTCCTTGGTCATGTCCTGCTTGGCACCTAGACGCAGCTTAGCGGAGAACTCTAAGATCTCCCGAGGAGTGCTGGTGGCGATGAGAGAGTCGTCTTGCATAACATAGGCGATTCGGCTGCGGAACTTGACAGGCTCGTCAACTTGGCCGGAGAAGGACACAACGCCGTCGAAGGACTTCCCCTTGCCCTTGGCGCGCTGACGACCGCCAAGGATGTTCATCAATGTCGATTTGCCAGATCCTGAGGGGCCCAGCACCGCCGTGAGCTCGCCGGGCTTGAGGAGGCCTGTGCAGTCTTTGAGGATGGTCTTGTCTCCGATTTTGAATGTAACATTGTTCCACTCCAAACTGGAGCCGGAGTGCCTGCACAGTAGAAACGGTGAGAATGCTCAGAGAGCTCACGAAGACACGTTCCGCTGGCTATGATCGACCTGAACGCTCATCGGAAAACGAAGTCGCGATGGACCTACCCTTGGTGAGCTTCAGATATACACCTGAAAGCCGATGTACTGTGCTCGAGGTCCTTTGAGTGGAATGGACCAGGAGCTACTGGCTCAGTGTCTGTCATGGTCATGGACGAGGAAATACCAAACGCTGAGCATGAAATCTTCTGAGGAGCGCCATGGTGCAGAAGTTGAAGCACTCATGACTTTCAAGCTACCAGCGAGAGGACAGAGTTGCGCAGCATCATGGACCCGATTTACCACTCTTTACCGATTGCAGGATTCACCATTACCAAGCGGAACGGTCTACCACAAGGGATTCCATCTCTGACGAACAGCGTTTCGGAGCGGACGCCAAAAATCGCAAGATGTTCCGATCTTGCGCCGTTGCCGGTCGCGCACGCCCGCTGAGCGTACAAACAAGCGGTGTCACGATTCACAGGCTAGAGCTTGGTCCCCGCTGTAGGTTTTCATAGCCGATCGTTGCATTGCCAGGCGCTCATGCTTGGGTGTAGCCAATACCGTGCTGTTTGTGGAGGGAAGCCGCTTCCCTAGTGGCCTTGTGGCATGGTCAGCCGACCATAGGCAGCGACTCTTCAGGATTCCTGCCATCCCCAGCCCATGTTGGTAGACAATCCGTTCTCCTCTGGTGAAGTGAAGCCCTTCAAGGGTCCCACAAGACTCCTTCTAGGGCCTGGCCCTCAGAACGCCCATCCTGAGGTACACGCCGCCATGTCCCTCCCACAGGTAGCATTGGTCTTCCCGCTCGTCCGCCCTGATTCTACTGCCTTGCACAGGTTGGGCATATGGACGTCGAATTTCTAGCCATTGTTGAAGACTTGAAGAAGCTCCTTCGTTATGTATGGCAGACTAAGAACACCTTCACTATCCCTGTATCGGGTAAGTCGTGTTGGCGCTCTCATCAGGAGAAAGCCCGACTGAGCGTATGCTAGCATGGTGCTCTCAAGGTACCGGGAGCGCTGCCTGGGAAGCTGCCATCGCCAACTTGACCGAGGTGGGCGATACTCATCTTATTTTCGTCAATGGTTATTTTGGAGAGCGTGCCTTGGACATGCACAGTCGCTACGGGGCTAATGTTAAGCACATCAGGAAGCCTTACGGTACAGTGTTTACGCTTGATGAGATACGCGCCGGCCTCGAGGAACACAAGCCCAAGCTGATGTGGATCTGCCATGCTGAGACTTCTACTGGCACCAAGCAGCCCATGAATGGCATTGGCGATCTGTGCCGCGAGCGCGATTGCCTTCTCCTGCTCGACACAGTCACATCGATCTGCGGTGCCCCTGTGTACCTAGATGAGTGGAAGGTGGATGCGGCATATGCTGGTACTCAGAAATGTATGGGATGCCCTCCTGGTGTCGCCCCTCTAACCCTTGGGGACCGGGCCTTGGCTAAGCTCGCCTCGAGGAAGAGCCCGGTAGGAGCATCTCTTCGTCTCTGCTCGTGTTACCTGCTGACAGGTTCCGAACTGGTATCTTGACATGACCATGATCAGGAAGTACATCCAGAGTTCTGGAGGCGCCCCGCGAGTTTATCATCACACTGCGCCGATATCCATGATCTACGCTATGAGGGCTGCCCTCCAGCTCGTGGCCGAGGAAGGCCTCGAGAAGGCTTGGGCACGCCATCAGGCCAATGCCGATTACCTCGTAGCCGAACTGAAAAGCTAGGCTTGGAAGTGATGGTGAAGGACGAAGATATCCGACTGCCCAGTCTCACAACCGTGATGATTCCTCAAGGGGTCGATGGTAAAGCTGTCGTCGTCTACATGCGAGAGAAGTTCAACATCGAAATTGGACTCGCTTTGGGAGAGCTCGCTGGCAAAGTGTGGAGGATTGGGCTGATGGGCTACAACTCCCGTAGGGAGATCGCCAAGGCCTGCGTGGCGGCCCTCGCTGAGGCTCTGCAAGCTCAGGGCTTCCCGAATGGAAAACTCTAAGTTTGTTGATACGCTTTTTTATGACATGTCCCTCGGTTTTTTCAAGAATGTAGATGTTGCGTTCGCGAGTGTTATCACTATGAACACAAGGACAAGAACAATGGGGAGGTTATGGTTTGGGTTATTGCAGTGTAGTTCAGTGATGGCAATTGTGAAACGGTCAGTATAATACAAAACAGGCTTAGATATGCCTTTCTAAAGTACTACAACAATCCATTCAGAGCTGCTATTGGTGGTTAAAGTGCATGCTGACGGAAACGATGCTGTTCAGCCGAGCTGCTGCCACCGTGCCAGGAGGGCCTTTACGGTCTCGTAGGTTCCCCAGCAGGTAGCAGTAGCCGGTATCGAGAGGCAAAATCTAGGCAGCATACCCTGACAAGAGAGGACATAGGAATCGAGTAGATGGTATTAATATTACTCGGAAGAATCCTCTGAAGCCCTCCTCCATCCAAATCAGCTTGGCAGCAGACGATACAGACCCGTATCGAGGAGCGGCCTGAAAGCGGCAGGTTGGCGCGTCCATTCAGTAAACAGAAGGACCGACCTGAGGAGCTGCAGGGGCCATGCTAGCCTTGATGTTGTTGAGGTCGATCCCTCGAGCCCTGAGCTTGGCCATTGTGGCTTCTGGTAGCTACACAAGGAGCTGTATACAACAATCGCTGTCATTGTCCGGTCCTACTTCAGAAGGGTTAACAAGGAGCTCCCCTGTAGCTGAGACGATTCCCCGAGCTTGTAGGGCAGCAGCCTTCCGAGGACATATCTATGGTGACACGAAGGTGACACGAACCTTCCCTTCCACCCCACCACCTTAGGACGCATCTTAGTCTGATCTTTCCGACACAGACAATCCTGTGTTTGCAGCCGAGTCTTGATAACGTCCAGAGGCTGTGTTGTTAGCGATGCTATACCACCTGGTACGTAAATCGTGTTCGATCTGCCAATCACCGGGCAAATCCGTTGGGAGATTTGTCAACGCCGAGGCTCTATCCCCTCTCCCGATGAAGGGTTTTCCTGCCGATGTCTCCTTTCGTCACACGGGATCTCCTACCATAAGGAGACCTCTACGCTCGGTGTGGTGAATCATGCTTGGGCTCATGGTGGTGAACGCGTGGAGTTTTTTGAAGTTATTCTCGAAGGGCAGCGACCGGCGGCGTTACAGTACATGAAGTAAGGCGCGATGAGTCGAGCCACTGAACCACGACATTCCTATCAGGTCCATCGTCTCACCTATGATGGGTCACGGTCAGTTGAATGATCTGCAAATACTCGAGGTCGAGCCTGTTGTGAAGTTCTACGTTACGAAGTGGTGGGGGCATCCGTTGGGGGATGATAATGGTGAGTATCCACCGTCTACAGCTAGCACGGTCGAGAGGTGCCTTTTGTAGGACCCAATGTGTTCGCTAAAGCACGCTTTGTTGGTGGCTTAATCCTAGGCTTGAATTCTTGCACTATCGTCTATTGCGAAGGGGAAAAATGCCGAGAGACTGGTGACGCTGTGCCGGGCTACAACGGAATATACATCTCCCAGGATAGGTAGGCCACCGAGCAGGGGCTCAGCCCCATCCACGAGTTCTTCTCTACTCGCCGTAAGAATTCCTGTTGTTGTCTTCTGTCACGTTAGGGAGTCTCGGAGTTCCCAGGGGTTGATTCAGGTCCAAACTCGCAGCAGTAGCCCTCGGTGACCACGGTCTCAATCTGTTTGATATCCTTCCCGACGGCGACCTCCGCTCCATCGGTCACGTCCATGTCGGCTTGCCACTCGATAACATCTATCCCGACATCGAACGGTCCAGTGCTCGGAAACAGGTTTTTTACACCGCCGGTATACGGAGGGGTATCGACCTGCTGTATGCTACCGAAAGCTTCGGTAAGGCCAACATCACTCGAGAAGATTTGGCTGTCCCCACTCACGCTCGACGTGTGACCATTGAGTGGGGCGACGACAACAGCAACCCATCGTTTTCTGTGGAGGAACTATTCTCTACTCGAGCCAGGGAGAACATCGGCGCCTGGAGCGTTTTTGCCAAGGCGCCCAAGTCTGAAAAGTTTATCATTGGTTCGTGTCTCGACACAGGTTTGCTCATTTGTGAGTGACAGCCTTCTGGGAGGTTTCAGCAAATCACTATATTGATAGGCTGTCTCCCTTACAGGTGACGACCAGTGCAAGATGACAATTTTGGTAGGAACATCAGGCCGGCATCCGGCAGTTCGATCGTAGAGTTAATGATTATCACTTCGTCATTATTACTATCTACATTAATTACCCCTTTTTATCGAGCCCTTCTTGTTTTGCGTTCATTGATAGCCACGGACAACAGCCAAGGACCCTCTATTTTGCCTGGTAATGCGTAACCTGAGTACAACCGGGTATAGAGCCCATTGAGTGTACATGTTGTTGTTCGCGCAACATGAATCACGAAGGCGTGCGCACAGCTCCCACGAGGCGCTCCTTGCACTCTCAGCATTATCATCACGTGCTAACACTTGTACTTCTGAACTGATCAACGCGAGACACAGCAGTGTTGACATCGACTTTGGTAGGTGATAAGCATATTCATGCTTTCAAGTGACTAAACACAGTCTTGCAGCCGCTCATCGAGCAGCAGCAGCAGCAGCAGTCGTCATTGACGACTCGTCTGGGTACGGACGATAAGAAAAAGGCATATCATTACTTATTATGATAAAAACTTCAGGGGACCAAAACCCCATGAGTGTGCATGCCGGGCGAGGGGACCTACTGTGACAATAGATGATCTTCAACGACCAACACGGCTACTACTACCTCCACGTTAGTTCCCTCTTCCTTTTCTCTCTGAATACCCACATCCGTCTCGAGCAAATCATCCGTTAGTTGCAATCTCCAAGGCCCAAGCACCTTATAGGAGGATCATAGCATTACCCGGAGGCTGCTCACAATAAGGTCGATGGTCTCACATTCAGCGCCGCGTCACCAAGAGGGCTCATATACCCTGCCCTAGGCCCCAAACACAGCAAGACTTGGTAATCATTGAAGTCTGGTGTGAGGTGAACCACCTAAGGCAACTCCAATCGAGAGTTGTTGGTGTTGTGGTATGGTCCCACGTTGGTTTCATCCTTTGCGGCCCTCATCAACGGGACTTCCCCTATTATCCTAATGGAGGCCGGTTGGCCAGGATTCTGGTCAGCTTGGAAGAGGTACATCTAGCAGCACAGTGAGGACCACCTCATGCCAACAGCGTGTTCTCACGTCTTTAATGTGGCCGTCGAAGTCACCCCTAGGAGTCCGAGCATCAGCCTCCCAAGGCACGGCCCGGTCGTCCCAATGCTCCGCACAGATACTAGACTGCCACTCTCGGTCCTCCAACCGATACCTAGCAGACAGGTCGATAGTCATAACAAGACCGATCACCGTAAGCCGCAGCCCGGTGACGACCTACTTCCTCTCTCGGGCATCATCCACCACCAGGAACCGCGCTTTGAGGCACTCAGGCGTAGCCCCGCGATGGTTGTGCATCACAACTTCCACGGCTATCTGCCATGAGAGCAAGCTGAATGGGGAACGGTAAGACGGGCAGGTTGTTGGTACCGTGTAGTTGTTCCAATTGACCCTGATATTCTTGACCTCCTTGTAGGGCTTGCCTCCTACGGTGGTGTAGTAGGGCCCATAGGGGTAGGCCTCCTCAAAATACGGTGCAGCACACGGGAAGAAATCAGCCGATCTGAGGGGCAGCCGTTATCCAACACAGACTTTTCCTCCTTCCCGGAAGCTACGTTGTGAGGTGATGTCCTCGGTCGGCTGTACACGTACCATCATCGCGTACTGGTCGACACTCTCCGTCGAAGTTAATGCACTGCATCTCGAGAGCGGTCAGCGGGTGCCCGCTACCCTGGAAGTGAAGAGCAGTGAGAATCTGTCGGGTAAGGGCAACGGTGTACTACCGCCAGATTGGTCGGCTGCTCTTGCTTCAAGCAACCGCCGCAAGTCCTTGTCCAGAGACACCTAAAGGAAATATCAGCTCCGCCATTGGACTCTTAGACAAGGTACTTTGAAGCGTAGGACGGCGGTTGTTGTGGTACAAATGTGGCAGCAGCGTTCGAGGTTCCAGTCGCCTCGCAGATTTGATCTTCACTAGGGGAGCACTTGCTGGAGCAGAAGCCATGAGCGTACCAGTCATGCTCGAGAGTAGCCGTACACCGAGTGCCTGAGGGGGGCATCATCCCCGGCGAAAATGAAGATGGTCTATCCCTACCTTCCACCCGGCAACGCTCCGAGCAGGGTATAGCAACGCAAGCTGATATCGGAGAGTTCTCCTCGGCCGTCATTGCGATGCACTCCTCATCACAGACTCTAGACAGGCTCCTGAGATGAGGAAGATACTCCCTCTGGCCGAGCAGCAGCGTCCCCACTTGGACAACCTCGGCTTGGAAGGGCGAAGTAGGATCTCAGCCATGGGGGAGAGCTCGCATCGTGTTGCCACAGACGCCGCTCCCTTGATGGCCGTTTCTACAGTACCCCTAGGATGCCGTTGCCAGCAGATGTGGTTGCACAGGAAGGCCGGGTCGTGAACCTCAAGGTCGCCTGCGAAGATGAATCGAATCACTTCTCCACACCGTGTGTGCCTGCGTACTCTCCTCAGTGTCCGTGGCACCCGTGATGATGTCGTTAGGGCCGCCGTTGGAGTTGACAGAGAGGAATATGAGTAGCTTGGCAAGCATAACATCGCCTTCTACTTGGTGATTTGCCTAAGGCTCGTGAAGGTCTACGACGTCCTGTGTAAGGAGCTCCCTACCGCTGCCGTATATCGGTCACCCAAGGCGGACAACCATCCTCCAGTTCTGGACTGGGGAGACCCCAGTGCCTTGGTCTTCCAGTCTTCACTCTTACGACCAAGCAACTCTAGCTCCGTCGGGGACTGGAGATCGAGCATCACCGCAAGGTCGTGTCGAATATCCCTACCTTGCCCTCCCACAGACTTAGGAGGGAGGAGAGCTGCTGAGAGAGCACACTGACGGAAGGGTCGCCGCCCGACCTCGATGAGGTGCCGGACTGTTGGTAACCTGTGTAGGGCATCATCCCATCATAGCTTTATCCCAACTCTCACCTGGGGGTGCTATCGGCATATGAGGAGGATGCGGCGTCTTGGATGTATCCTTATGATGCAGTCGTGGATGATACCTCTTTGGTACGGTATCCTCTCCACCCTGCGCCCTCTTCCCAGGAACCTTCTTTCTAGGACGCCCACCGAGGCTGTGATGATGATGGTGGCTGTGATGATGTTTACGAGGATGCCACCGTTCGTGCGCTTTCCCCTCACCACCGTCTGCCATTATTGCTTCTTTTTCCTCTCCGGGAGTGCTACTACCCTTACCCTCATTCTGCCCCTCAACATCTACTGTGTTATGATTCGGTGTAGCGGTCGTGGCCGGCGTCACCTCACTGTGTTCATCAGTCGTGCTACCGCTATTCTGTGTGCCTGTGCTTTTGGTTGTCGATGGAGCTTCTACGGCCTGCCTCTCGGGTTCGGAAAGCTCACCGCGTTGAGGTTCCTCATCAACTCCTGCCTGCACTTCACGAGTATCCCTGTCCGCCTCCTGAGCTTCACCATTCTCGCGACCTCGATCACCACCACCATCCACACGGGCCCCGTCCAGCTGACTAGAACTCGCACCAGTCTGTGCTCTGACTTTCCCTGCTGAACCCGCAGCGTCGTCATCCACTCTACCAGGCTGGTTGCCACCTTCTTCCACCGTCCTCGCACGATGAGCATTGCGCTGCTCCTCTTGTTTAGCCTTCTCTGCCCGGAGTGCCTCCATGTCCCTCCTCTCCTCATCGCTGTGATTGGTCGTATAATGTACGCTATGCAGGGCTGGATGATACGGTCCTCTGTGCTCGGACACAGGTACCCCGGACCGTTCGTACTGTAAGGCGTGGGGCGTCCTAGGAGTCGGAAAATTGAAGGCTCCTCCTGTGCTGCTGCTCATGCGATCAAAGATCGATGCTGGCTTCTCGGTTGTGTCTATCCCCCATTGCCCGTCATGCGGCAGCCGTGTGGGCTCCACTTCAACCTCGTCATCGCTGTTGTTATGATGAAACGATTCATCATCTTCTTTTCCCTGCGGCTCTGTCAGCAGTGGATTCGCCTTAAGGGCAGGGAACCCCGACAGCGTCTGGGTGTCCTTCTCGTCTATCTTCCTCTGCCATTCCTCGTCATGTGTCTCATGATGATTCACAGGATGCCACACCGTCCGGGAATGGCCTTCATCAGAGGCTTCCTCCGGCCGCTGTGCTCCAGCGAAGGTGAATACCGTAACAAGGAGATATATAAGGATGGTGTGTAGCGGCAGTATACTTCCACGCATGAGTAAACAGTGAATACTGAGCGAGGGTCTACAAATTTTCAACTATGAAAGGCGCCGACCGATGAGAAGGTCGGCGAACCCGTCACGGAAGCGAGATCTCTCAAGCCCGAGGCATCGTTCAGCAGGCCAATTCTAGAACTCAGAAATGATCCTGGAACCGCATTAGACGAGTAAAAATCAATTCCAAAGTCGAACCGACTCACTGAGCGCGGGGTAACAATAGTGCGCCGACACCTCAGTCGCGCGCCACGAAATATAGCGCTCGCCTTGAACTTGTCATTTCCGTCAGATTTCTGCCCCGTCTCGGAGCCTTATACTTTTGCTCAACTTCGAAGGGGTTGCCTTCTCATGAGAGATGCACAATAGTCGTCGAGTGTGGCTAAGCCGTCACTTATAGTTTAGTCCCACCGCAACCTCTCCAATGGTCCAAGGCCAGTTGCTGCTCGTCGGGCTCTCCCTCTTCTACACCCCACTGGCCTTGACCTCCGCTCGTGGCCGAAAGAGACGCATGGGTGTCAGCGATGATAATGGCAGCCGCACACCAGCAAAGGTGCTGAGACATGGAGAAACGCCGGGCGATGAGGTTTCGTGGAGGAGGCGACTACGGAGCAGTACCAGCAGCAGTAGCCTCGACGACTACCTAAGCGACTCCAGTATGTCGTCTGACGACTCGTCCAAGGTAACGTGCGCATGATCGTAACGATACGCTCATTGGTGATTCGGATCGTGGATGAAACGCTGCTTCGTTTCTCCCTAGGGGATTCCGTAGTAGGGTCGTCTCAGGACCATTTCGGAGTCACAATGCTGGACAAACAACGCTGCCATATGTCTGATAAAGGCTTTTACTGGCTGTACCAAGTTGTCGACAACTTTGTGTACACCACCTCTCTGAGTTGCCCGGGTGGCGATAAGGGCGACTTAACTTATGAATTGTAAGACACTGCACCATGAGTGGTTCTCGGCACATGTAGTGATCTGCTTACTCCCTTCAGTCGTGATGATCACAGACTGTATCAAGCGGCTACCCATAACCAGCTGCTGCTCGAGGCCTCGCTCCGCGAGGATCCTTTGTCATCAGCCAACGTTACGGCAACGTCGCCGCGTTCCGATAGCGATTGCTCGAATGCAGCTGAGAAAGTTTACCGTTCCCTTGGGGGCGCAGAAGGAGCAAGATTGGATGAAGACCACGTTCCGGAGTTCACAGCCCGTCTTTGCTCTCTATATTACAAGAAAATATTCGGAGACTCATCTTAGAGGCATCATAGGTGATTCCCAGTAAGGCCACTCGCACCTCTGAATGATGATTTGAACGTGCGACTAAATAACACTATAGCCCGACGTCATATGCATGATAATAATTCTTCTATGTTCTAATCGTTGTAGCTGCTGTTCTCGTGTGTGCCTACCATGCTGCCCTCATCATTGGCGTTGTCTTGAAGAACGAACTGTCGCGCTGACACGGCGGGGGTCATCGGTTCCGACTGTGACGCTGAACATACTATGACGGTTTAGCAGTGGAAAGCTTCCGTTGTAGCGTACTGGATATTTTGGATGTAACGTACCTCTCTCCGTGTGAGGGTCTTGGGTGGAGCACTCTTCGCCTGGGCCGTGTTATTTTTCCCTTGGAGATCTCGTTCTGGGAGCGCTCAGAGACACGTCCTGTCAGGATAAATCCCAATTAACAATTCGTTTCTAGGCCTGTACAGCATTAGCGCGTCTAACCTCGCGAATACCGGCAGTGAACACGTTCTCGCGGATCCGCGTCTTGAGGAAAATTTTGAACTTTATCCGAGATGCTCAGGATGGCTCTCCGAATTGCGTATCAGTCGGGGTAGTGGAAAGCATCAACTAACTCGTGGCCCTCCTCAGAAATTCACTGCTCCGTTCTAGTTCTGATTCTTGAGTCATGAAACCCCTACCTAGGGTGGGCCTCGTGCTGTGCCTCTGGTCAGCAGCCTCAATGGTTCGTTTAACTGCCGCCGAGTCTGTTAGAATCGAAAATCTGCCGGTACGTCGCAGTAGCCCCACACATCGTCCGCGAGGTGGCCTCGTTGTTAGGGACTCTACAACATAACGAAGATTACCGAAGGAAGCACCTGCCATGCAGCCGGGCCCCACTTCACCTGGGAGTTCGACCAATTCCGAGGAACCCTGCGCACTTTCCACTTGCAATGCCCGGACTCTGAGTTTCATGTGTAGGTTTGACGTCGCGAATGTCGAAGGAAAACATAGTTTGATGCTTCTTCTCAGGAGGGCTAGTCCGCCAAAGTTCATCCAAAAGGTAACTCGCATTCAGAGACTCGGCCTCGACTTCGAAGTTCCCGATCCTAAACGGGGGAGTCCTAGTGGAGGACCCTCTATACGAGAGGCAGATTACTTACAAAAAGAATAGTCCAAGGCCGGGATTGCTTTTTTGCAGCTACGGCCATTTACTGGAGCTTTCGGAAAAACAAACGCACCTTCTGATGAATCCACTTCGGAGAGCTTTCTCGGTACATCGTCTTTGCTGAAGCGTTTGAGAGGGATGCTCTGTACCGCGTATAAGGGCCTTGTTGAACGGTACAACCTCTCGGCAGTGCCTGTTCTTGAGCCCTACCGGGGCAATCTACCGCGGTGAACGTTTTCCTCAACCTTGTCAGCAGCACAGAAGCCTATCTTATTCGCTCCCATTCATCGATTCCTCTCCGTAGTTTTGCGCATGTTGTTGTATTTCATTGGAAGGTGTCGATTTGTCCGGGAGAACTAGAGCTCGAGTTGCGTTACGGAGTCTGTGTTACGGCGCTTATTAGTCGTACACGGGTTGGAGGAGAGACGGGAGGGGCACAGTAACAGCCATGCGGATGGCAAAGACGTAAAGCAGGACGAGTCGTTCAGCGTAATCGTGATGCTCCGTCACGATTCGTATCCTAGAGTCAGGATTCACCATCTGTAAAGTCCTTGAGTTGGGCATCACGACCTCCGGAGCTTCAAGTAAAGTTGAGGAAGACATATTCAACCCGCTTCCGTCGGACTTGAAACCTAACGTTGATCTGCGCTGGCCCCGTTATGGAGCGAGCTCAGGGCGGTTGAAAGTTAATCACGAGGCGTGGAAATAGTGCTCGGAGACCTCCCCGTGGTTACTCCCGGAAACTCCTCGACTGAGACTCCTATGCATGTCGTTGAGCCTTAGTCATAGCGGTTACTTTCGCCCACCATCCCACCCTCAACCAAGTAGCATGAGGGCATACTCCCTACTAGGTAGTCTAGCCTAGGGGGCATACGA